>OZ025251.1:39934507-39997342 GCA_964019135.1 Arenicola marina | reverse complement strand
CGTCAGCTACATTTCAAATCGTTCTGCCGATACTTTCCTGATCCATGTCCGGTGCTTCTATGATCTCAGTGGCGCATCTATCAAGCGGACTCGAAGGCTTGGCAGGCACTCTATGGGCGGGTCATTTCCTAGCCGTTGTTTACCTTGACAACCGACCACCTTTCCCTGATAGAGTAATGGCTGGACGGAGCAAGAGAGAAGCGCCGAGGGAGAGAAAGGAGTTGGGAAGGATCAGAGAGGGAGTGGGTTGCGGGTGAATGGTAATATGGTGACAGTATAAGAGTGACGGGTTTATGAAGAGTTTTTACGGTAACGGAGATGAGTCATTGAAGAGGAGATTGGAACGGTTGCGAAGTGGTGAACGTGATAGGAAACCTGGGGGTGGGGGGATGGTGGTGGTGGCGGTGGGTGTGGTTGGTTGTTCTGGTGGTGGGGTGTGTGGGGTGGAAGTGGTGGTGGTGGTCATAATGGTAGGGGGGTGCTAAAACCGTTGACCCTTGGCTATGACCACTAAGGGCAGATAGAGACTGACTGTATCGGTTGCTATCCGTTATTGGGGCCACAGGAGACCAACCCCCTGACTCTCCCTTCGCGGACTAACCCTCACCCCCTGTTTCTGTCTCCCAGGGAAGTTGACCCTCACCTTATCCCGATCTGCCCCGGGCAGGTCAGAGGTCAGAAACAAACCCTCGTCTTTATCCCCCCCACCGCGCAACTACCCCCACCCCCCGCGCAACCACCCCTGTCTTTCGCCATTCTTTCCCTCCACCTTAACAATGGCGACCCGCTTCAGTCCCGTTTCCATGGTGGCTATTCTTCCAGTCTGGTTTGTGGCGTCATCGCTGGTTGAGGAGTTCGGGACCCGGGGGCTGATTGGTCCCTCAATGACCGGCGACATCCCCCGTGAACCTGACGGCGACTCTAACTTCCAACGCGGTGACACAGCCCCCTCCTCCCCACTCCCCTCCTCCCCCCCCCCATCCTCACCCCCGCACATCCTCCCACGTTCGTTCCACTCACCCCGTCCCAGGCCTGAAGAAAACTTCTAATCTATCCTTTTTGGCTCGAAATGAACTCTTTCATCGATGACATCAGCCCACCACCTGCACCCCCCCCCTTTACCCCCCTCCCTCCCAACCGCAAAGATTGTCACCCGCCCCCACCCTCCCCCACCCCACCCACCCCACTCCACTCACCCCCACGCATTGACCTTTCCGCGGCCGGCCCATAGAGGAGTGCTGTCGTCGTGGCCCTGCAGTCATCCATTATGTGAGTCCCCCTGGTGGCGGGGAACCCTCTTCTTTTTGTGTCGGCAATCTAATCCCAGGCCCATTTTGTCCTTCGGTCGTCAGTGTCAGGAATAATCGACAAAACATGTCATGCAGACTTGCAATGGCTGTCCCTTCCGCCGCCTGCTGCCGCTCCAATGGCCACCCCCTCGCCCCACCCCCCCAACCTCGCCACCCCCCACCCCGCCCCCACTTCCAACACCCCTATCAACCCCAGCTCCCTGGGTCTGTCTGTCTGGCTGCCTATGTGGCGGGGTGGGCGGGGGGCGGGGGAGCTGGTCAGTTGCCCGCTAAGTATGTTGTCCGTCCCGCAAGGTTCATTGTGATAATCAAGACCACTATACTCCCCAAAAAAATCATACCAATCAACCCAACACTCGGCCAGTCATCCCGCCAATCAGCCAACCATCTCACCAATAAGCCAACCATCCCACCACTCAGCCAAACATCTCACCAATCGGCCAGCCTTCTCACCAATCAGCCAACCATCTCACCAATCAGCCAGCCATCCCGCCAATCAGCCAACCATCCTGCCAATCAGCCAACCATCCCGCCAATCAGCCAACCATCTCACCAATCAGCCAACCATCCCGCCAATCGGCCAACCATCCCGCCAATCAGCCAACCATCTCACCACTCAGCCAACCATCCGCCAATCAGCCAACCATCTCACAATCAGCCAACCATCCCGCCAATCGGCCAACCATTCCGCCAATCAGCCAACCATCCCACCACTCAGCCAGCCTTCTCACCAATCAGCCAACCACCTCACCAATCAGCCAACCATCTCACCAATCGGCCAACCATCCCGCCAATCAGCCAACCATCTCACCACTCAGCCAACCATCCCGCCAATCAGCCAACCATCTCACCAATCAGCCAACCATCTCACTAATCGGCCAACCATCCCGCCAATCAGCCAACCATCTCACCAATCAGCCAACCATCCGCCAATCAGCCAACCTTCTCACCAATCAACCAACCACCTCACCAATCAGCCAACCATCTCACCAATCAGCCAGCCTTCTCACCGATCGGCCAACCATCTCACCAATCAGCCAACCATCCCGCCAATCGGCCAACCATCCCGCCAATCAGCCAACCATCTCACCACTCAGCCAACCATCCCGCCAATCAGCCAACCATCTCACCAATCAGCCAACCATCCCGCCAATCGGCCAACCATTCCGCCAATCAGCCAACCATCCCACCACTCAGCCAGCCTTCTCACCAATCAGCCAACCACCTCACCAATCAGCCAACCATCTCACCAATCGGCCAACCATCCCGCCAATCAGCCAACCATCTCACCACTCAGCCAACCATCCCGCCAATCAGCCAACCATCTCACCAATCAGCCAACCATCTCACTAATCGGCCAACCATCCCGCCAATCAGCCAACCATCTCACCAATCAGCCAACCATCCCGCCAATCAGCCAACCTTCTCACCAATCAGCCAACCACCTCACCAATCAGCCAACCACCTCACCAATCAGCCAACCATCTCACCAATCGGCCAACCATCCCGCCAATCAGCCAACCATCTCACCAATCAGCCAACCATCCCGCCAATCGGCCAACATTCCGCCAATCAGCCAACCATCCCACCACTCAGCCAGCCTTCTCACCAATCAGCCAACCACCTCACCAATCAGCCAACCATCTCACCAATCGGCAACCATCCCGCCAATCAGCCAACCATCTCACCACTCAGCCAACCATCCCGCCAATCAGCCAACCATCTCACCAATCAGCCAACCATCTCACTAATCGGCCAACCATCCCGCCAATCAGCCAACCATCTCACCAATCAGCCAACCATCCCGCCAATCAGCCAACCTTCTCACCAATCAGCCAACCACCTCACCAATCAGCCAACCATCTCACCAATCGGCCAATCATCTCATAAACATTTGAACCTGGCTACGAATTGACCAAAGGAAGTACTAATTCGCCAATCCTCCTAGCACCGACCAATACGTTAGCCCCCCAACCGGTCAACCCACAAATCAAGACGACCCCCCCCCCACCATCACCATCCCGTCCCAAGCAGTCCACATCAGCCCATAAACCAAGCAGTCAACGCCAAATGACCAAACCAACCATTATTAACCAAACAACCCACCAGCAAACCCACCGACTAACCCACCAACCAACCCACCAGCCAACCCACCAACCAAACCACCATCCAACCCACCAGCTAACCCACCAACCACCCACCGATCAACCCAGCAACCAAACCACCAACCAAACCACCAACCAACCCACCAGCCAACCCACCAACCAAACCACCAGCCAACCCACCAACCAACCCACCAACCCACCGACCAACCCACTAACCAAACCACCAACCAACCCACCAACCAACCATCCGACCAACCCACCAACCAAACCACCAACCAACCCACCAACCAACCCACCAACCAACCCACTAACCAACCGACCCACCAGCCAACTAATCAAACCAAGTTACCAGATATACCAGCCACCGTCACTTTAAAAATGATAAAACAATGAGAATGGGCGTGGCGGCAATGGGGTGTGCTGCGGCGGGCAGGGGCAGAAGGGGGCGGGCGGGGGGAGCAGGGGGCTAGCGGGGGCAGGGGGGTCGGTAGCTAGCTAACCCCCCGAGAGCGCCAGAAGCCGAGCTCGGAATCCCCCAGAACCCTCCTCGCACGCCATGATTTACCCGAAACAGATACCGCGCCAGTCAGACGGATTTTGTTTTGGTGCCAACTGTGACATTGGAATAAGGTTTTGCCTCCACCATCCACTGAGAGACTGGAATGATGCAAGGTCAGAAAAACGTATTTAATACCGAAGGGGAACGACGGCGGGAGTCCTACCCGTACCATACCCATACCCATACCAAAGCGTCCTACCCATACCATATTATACCCGTACCAAAGCGTCCTACCCAATGGCAAGGCTTGGTGCCCGCTCTGGGGAGGCCAGGGTTGAGTGGCAGAGCACGATCGACCGCCGCGAACAATTTGCTGCGGGCATATCCACTAAATGATTAACCCTAATTTGGAAAAAAACAGCACACTCTAAATATTGTAAAATATTGTTACATAATGGATAATTATTATGCAACGATATTTACAGGTTATCCCCACGTATTTTAGAAGAATCGTCGTCCAGAGTTGAATATTATGATGCGGAAGTACTCTCGCTGAGGCGGTCGATCGCGGTCGACCGTGCTCCGCAACTCAACCCTGGTGGACTTGGAAGCCGGTGAAATTGACATGCCGTGCGTGCTGGTGGAGGCCTCCTAATTCATCAGTGATTTGAGGCTACCACTAACCACGTTGTGCTATCGGGAACATAACGTATGCTATCACTTTATAGTACCACAATCCAATTACGAAACGGGATCGTATTGTGCCCGGATACACGGACGTAGCCAGCAGCCTTCTTTCTGTTTAAACTGATGTTTGATGATAATGAAGAACTATTAACGGTTGCCAAAGTGGGACATCAACGTTTATTCCACGTTCCACGGAACGTCTTTGCTGCGATGAGGACAGAAGCGAATTGTTCGTACCTTGCATTCGCCGGGGCGTTGCTGTTAACTTATAATGGTACCCGAGGAGACCCATGAAAGGAGCCGTCGTGGGACATCCGGGGCCAGGAATGGAACTTACCTCTGGCAGATATATGGTCACCTGGCGTACTAATCGGAGAATTAATGGCGGACAGAGGGAGGCTCATGGGGTGGGGTGGTGGGGGGGGGGGGTGCGGGAAGGGCAGGGAAGAGGGGGTGACGGAAGGGATGAGAGGGTGACGGAAGGGGTGGGGAGGGGGTGACAGAAGGGGTGAGGGGGTGACGGAAGGGATGAGGGGGGTGGGGTGGTGGAAGGGGTCGAGGAGGAGAGAGGGGGGAGGGGGGAGGGGGGGGGGTACTGACATACTGCAGGTCCTACCTCGTTTGGGAGATGGCCTAGCACTGGGTGTCCCTGACTCGCTTTATGCCTTGAACAAACCGTCCACTGTTTTGCGCATTGCACGTTAGACGAACCAGTGAAGCTGAATCAATGACGACTTTCATGGCGGTGGGGGTTTAGTGTCGTCAAGGTGTCTTGGCTGGTTAGGCCTTGTTTGGCTGTAACGGTGAGGGGGCTTGCTCTTTTGTCTGTTATAGGCGAGGTCGACCTCAATGCTACAACTTCCAACCCCACCTCATCCGCTTCACGCTAGCTTACCTTACATTCTTTATTGTACGGGGGTAGGCATCCTAATAGGAGACCCCCCGCCACTCTGTGTGCTCGGCTTGGTCCAGCGGCCCAAGCGGCCGGTGGGTGGTTCGAGCCACTTCTGCGCAAATGTCTGTGCAGGATAGAGATCAAACGTCTTTTTTTCGCCAACAGTAGCGGGTTACTCCCATGTCTCATCTCCATCTTGAACCCCATTGTTTGACGACACCTCCTACATATATCCCCTACCCCCCCCCCCCCGCCCCCCACACCCCCCACTTCCACAGCCAGTCACTCCGACTATCCAGACGGATATCTCCCACAAACCCATCCCCCCCCCCTTGCACAAAAGCCAACCAGCGTACCGTTGCCACCCCGCCCCCCCCCCCCCCCGCCTCCCTCGTGTCCCCACCCCACATCTGACCCCGGAGTGTGAGTTGCGGCCCAGTATGGAGCATCCATTGGCGATGCACGCTTCAGCAATTTGGCTGGTCAGTCCCACGTGGCCATGGTAACGGGGTATTATATAGCATGGGGAACCCGGGGATGTCGTCGGCTGTGGCGTAATACCACCAATACCGCTGCATTACACTGTCCCCACCCGCCATCCCCCCAACCCCCATTCTCCCCACCCATCCCACCCCTCCCTCTAACCCCTCCTGCACCCCCCCCCCACCCGCCCCGGCCACACCCTTCCATTCTATGCCGTGCCATGCCTGAGATAATCTTCACAGTCGTGGATATCTTCTTCCCATTTTCTCTTTCTTTTCGGCCTTGGGGCAATTCTCTTCCATTTCCCGATCTCCCGTCGTTGACATTTGCCTTGCTTTAATCCGCCGGACCCATGCCAGGTAATCCCCATTTGCTCGTTAAGCGGCCGACAGCGGTACATAATCCCGGCAGATCGGACCCATACCCCCCCCCCCCCCCACCCATGCCCCTCACAGACTCCTGCCTCAACGTCGGTGGGGGAAGGATTTCATCAAAAAGCACTCGTCCTGGGTTTGACAGCGGTGTGGCAGCCACAGCCACGCAGGTCTCGGGGGCCCTGCCTCGTGCAATGATCCATTCGCCAGGGGTCGCCTCATGTCAGCGCTACCCGTCGGTTTCATCAAGACCTGCACGGCGCCTCGTTTTGGTACGATATGCACGCTCTCTTTGTCTCTGTGTCTCACCCTATATCTCCCCATATATATATCTCTGCATTTCTCTCCCTTTTTTACCATCTCTCTCTCTCTCCCACTCTCTCTCTCTTCCCCTCTCGCTCTGGTGACAGCTCTATTCGTGACAAAATGCCAAGCACGTGTATGCAATGACGAACAGACAAAACGGTGAGCAATGTAACACAAAAAACTGTTATACCAAACCGACATTTTGCCGGCATATTACTTTCATTGAATCGATCCGAAGAATAAAAAGATATGTAGGCCTACAACCCCTCCCCCTGCCCCCCCCTCCCCTCTCCCCCCCACACACTGCTGATATCACCGATATTCCTATTGTTCACGTCTATCATTGCGCTAGTCGCAAACGGCTCCCATTCTTCTTCATTTGACCCATCAAATGACACCTCATGTCAGTAAAACGTTGCCGTCTCATAAACACACCGCCTCATAAAGCTTACGTTCGGTGTCATATTGTCATGGAGGGGGTTCTGCAGGGCTTGTATTGTATTGTATTGTGGCTCAACAGCCGTTATGAGCGACAACAGGTACCGTGAAGGTTCCACGGGAGGCATTCGCTAGATGGCGCTGCATTGGAGAATTTTTTTTCAAATCTACCGGCAGAGGGCGTTCGGCAAACGCTGCAGGGTAGTGCCGTTATGTGAGTCGGGGAACTAGCCACAGCTGGGGCGCGGTATGGAAACCCCCCCCCCCACCCCCCTTCCGCTCTTTCCTTGTCTGCCCCCCCCCTCCCCGTGTCTGAACCAACCAGAGTCTAATTGAAATTGTATCGTCTCGGATACCGCTCTTGTTGCTCCCCATACCCCACCCCCACCTCCCACTTTTACCCCCCACCTCCCTTTTTCTATTATACCTACCATAGTCTGGGACATATATGTTATATCCCATGTCTTCCATTGGTGCTAGGGGCCGGCCCGATAGCTCAGTGGGCTAGAGCGCTCGCATTGAGTGCTTTGGCCACCTGAGAGCCTAATGGCACGTGGATCGGTGGTTCGAGCCCCGCTGTGGCCATGTCTGTGTGGTCGCAGGATAAAGGTTCCATGTCCTTCTTCGCAAACGGTAGGGGTTACCCCCGGGGACATGGCTCCACTCTCCCTTCCTTCTCCCATTGACGCGATATGACCAAAAGTGGTTAAAGCGTCCTGAATAACCAACCAACCAACCGGCTGCGACAGTGGGTTTGTTATAATGGTCGCCAGCGCGGAGCGGGTGCCATGGACGTCATCACCTCGCTCATATCGATATGTCTTACGCTTGTACTGTTATAGCCAGCTCACCCATCACCCCGCTCATATCGATATGTCTTACGCTTGTACTGTTATAGCCAGCTCACCCATCCCCCCGCTCATATCGATATGTCTTACGCTTGTACTGTTATAGCCAGCTCACCCATCACCCCGCTCATATCGATATGTCTTACGCTTGTATTGTTATAGCCAGCTCACCCATCACCCCGCTCATATCGATATGTCTTACGCTTGTACTGTTATAGCCAGCTCACCCATCACCCCGCTCATATCGATATGTCTTACGCTTGTACTGTTATAGCCAGCTTACCCATCCCCCCGCTCATATCGATATGTCTTACGCTTGTACTGTTATAGCCAGCTCACCCATCACCCCGCTCATATCGATATGTCTTACGCTTGTATTGTTATAGCCAGCTCACCCATCACCCCGCTCATATCGATATGTCTTACGCTTGTACTGTTATAGCCAGCTCACCCATCACCCCGCTCATATCGATATGTCTTACGCTTGTACTGTTATAGCCAGCTCACCCATCCCCCCGCTCATATCGATATGTCTTACGCTTGTACTGTTATAGCCAGCTCACCCATCACCCCGCTCATATCGATATGTCTTACGCTTGTATTGTTATAGCCAGCTCACCCATCACCCCGCTCATATCGATATGTCTTACGCTTGTACTGTTATAGCCAGCTCACCCATCACCCCGCTCATATCGATATGTCTTACGCTTGTACTGTTATAGCCAGCTCACCCATCACCCCGCTCATATCGATATGTCTTACGCTTGTACTGTTATAGCTAGCTCACCCATCACCCCGCTCATATCGATATGTCTTACGCTTGTACTGTTATAGCCAGCTCACCCATCACCCCGCTCATATCGATATGTCTTACGCTTGTACTGTTATAGCCAGCTCACCCATCACCCCGCTCATATCGATATGTCTTACGCTTGTACTGTTATATCCAGCTCACCCATCACCCCGCTCATATCGATGTCTTACGCTTGTACTGTTATAGCCAGCTCACCCATCACCCCGCTCATATCGATATGTCTTACGCTTGTACTGTTATAGCCAGCTCACCCATCACCCCGCTCATATCGATATGTCTTACGCTTGTACTGTTATAGCCAGCTCACCCATCCCCCCGCTCATATCGATATGTCGTACGCTTGTACTGTTATAGCCAGCTCACCCATCACCCCGCTCATATCGATATGTCTTACGCTTGTACTGTTATAGCCAGCTCACCCATCACCCCGCTCATATCGATATGTCTTACGCTTGTACTGTTATAGCCAGCTCACCCACCACCCCGCTCATATCGATATGTCTTACGCTTGTACTGTTATAGCCAGCTCACCCATCATCCCGCTCATATCGATATGTCTTACGCTTGTACTGTTATAGCCAGCTCACCCATCATCCCGCTCATATCGATATGTCTTACGCTTGTACTGTTATAGCCAGCTCACCCATCACCCTGCTCATATCGATATGTCTTACGCTTGTACTGTTATAGCCAGCTCACCCATCACCCCGCTCATATCGATATGTCTTACGCTTGTACTTTTATAGCCAGCTCACCCATCACCCCGCTCATATCGATATGTCTTACGCTTGTACTGTTATAGCCAGCTCACCCATCATCCCGCTCATATCGACATGTCTTACGCTTGTACTGTTATAGCCAGCTCACCCATCATCCCGCTCATATCGATATGTCTTACGCTTGTACTGTTATAGCCAGCTCACCCATCACCCTGCTCATATCGATATATCTTACGCTTGTACTGTTATAGCCAGCTCACCCATCATCCCGCTCATATCGATATGTCTTACGCTTGTACTGTTATAGCCAGCTCACCCATCACGCCGCTCATATCGATATGTCTTACGCTTGTACTGTTATAGCCATCTCACCCATCACCCCGCTCATATCGATATGTCTTACGCTTGTACTGTTATAGCCAGCTCACCCATCATCCCGCTCATATCGATATGTCTTACGCTTGTACTGTTATAGCCAGCTCACCCATCACCCCGCTCATATCGATATGTCTTACGCTTGTACTGTTATAGCCAGCTCACCCATCATCCCGCTCATATCGATATGTCTTACGCTTGTACTGTTATAGCCAGCTCACCCATCACGCCGCTCATATCGATATGTCTTACGCTTGTACTGTTATAGCCATCTCACCCATCACCCCGCTCATATCGATATGCCTTACGCTTGTACTGTTATAGCCAGCTCGCCCATCACCCCGCTCATATCGATATGTCTTACGCTTGTGCTGTTATAGCCAGCTCACCCATCACCCAGCTCATATCGATATGTCTTACGCTTGTACTGTTATAGCCAGCTCACCCACCACCCCGCTGATATCGATATGTCTTACGCTTGTACTGTTATAGCCAGCTCACCCATCACCCAGCTCATATCGATATGTCGTACGCTTGTACTGTTATAGCCAGCTCACCCATCACCCCGCTCATATCGATATGTCTTACGCTTGTACTGTTATAGCCAGCTCACCCACCACCCCGCTCATATCGATATGTCGTACGCTTGTACTGTTATAGCCAGCTCACCCATCATCCCGCTCATATCGATATGTCTTACGCTTGTACTGTTATAGCCAGCTCACCCACCACCCCGCTCATATCGATATGTCTTACGCTTGTACTGTTATAGCCAGCTCACCCATCATCCCGCTCATATCGATATGTCTTAGGCTTGTACTGTTATAGCCATCTCACCCATCACCCCGCTCATATCGATATGTCATTACGCTTGTACTGTTATAGCCAGCTCACCCATCACCCCGCTCATATCGATATGTCTTACGCTTGTACTTTTATAGCCAGCTCACCCATCACCCCGCTCATATCGATATGTCTTACGCTTGTACTGTTATAGCCAGCTCACCCACCACCCCGCTCATATCGATATGTCTTACGCTTGTACTGTTATAGCCAGCTCACCCATCACCCCGCTCATATCGATATGTCTTACGCTTGTACTGTTATAGCCAGCTCACCCATCATCCCGCTCATATCGATATGTCTTACGCTTGCACTGTTATAGCCAGCTCACCCATCACCCCGCTCATATCGATATGTCGTACGCTTGCACTGTTATAGCCAGCTCACCCATCACCCCGCTCATATCGATATGTCTTACGCTTGTACTGTTATAGCCAGCTCACCCATCACCCCGCTTATATCGATATGTCGTACGCTTGTACTGTTATAGCCAGCTCACCCATCACCCCGCTCATATCGATATGTCTTACGCTTGTACTGTTATAGCCAGCTCACCCATCATCCCGCTCATATCGATATGTCTTACGCTTGCACTGTTATAGCCAGCTCACCCATCACCCCGCTCATATCGATATGTCGTGCGCTTGTACTGTTATAGCCAGCTCACCCATCACCCCGCTCATATCGATATGTCTTACGCTTGTACTGTTATAGCCAGCTCACCCATCATCCCGCTCATATCGATATGTCTTACGCTTGTACTGTTATAGCCAGCTCACCCATCATCCCGCTCATATCGATATGTCTTACGCTTGTACTGTTATAGCCAGCTCACCCATCACCCCGCTCATATCGATATGTCTTACGCTTGTACTGTTATAGCCAGCTCACCCATCACCCCGCTCATATCGATATGTCTTACGCTTGTACTGTTATAGCCAGCTCACCCATCACCCCGCTCATATCGATATGTCGTACGCTTGCACTGTTATAGCCAGCTCACCCATCACCCCGCTCATATCGATATGTCTTACGCTTGTACTGTTATAGCCAGCTCACCCATCACCCCGCTCATATCGATATGTCGTACGCTTGTACTGTTATAGCCAGCTCACCCATCACCCCGCTCATATCGATATGTCTTACGCTTGTACTGTTATAGCCAGCTCACCCATCATCCCGCTCATATCGATATGTCTTACGCTTGCACTGTTATAGCCAGCTCACCCATCACCCCGCTCATATCGATATGTCGTACGCTTGTACTGTTATAGCCAGCTCACCCATCACCCCGCTCATATCGATATGTCTTACGCTTGTACTGTTATAGCCAGCTCACCCATCATCCCGCTCATATCGATATGTCTTACGCTTGTACTGTTATAGCCAGCTCACCCATCATCCCGCTCATATCGATATGTCTTACGCTTGTACTGTTATAGCCAGCTCACCCATCACCCCGCTCATATCGATATGTCTTACGCTTGTACTGTTATAGCCAGCTCACCCATCACCCCGCTTATATCGATGTCTTACGCTTGTACTGTTATAGCCAGCTCACCCATCACCCCGCTCATATCGATGTCTTACGCTTGTACTGTTATAGCCAGCTCACCCATCACCCCGCTCATATCGATATGTCTTACGCTTGTGCAGTTATAGCCAGCTCACCCATCACCCCGCTCATATCGATATGTCTTACGCTTGTACTGTTATAGCCAGCTCACCCATCACCCCGCTCATATCGATATGTCTTACGCTTGTACAGTTATAGCCAGCTCACCCATCACCCCGCTCATATCGATATGTCTTACGCTTGTACTGTTATAGCCAGCTCACCCATCATCCCGCTCATATCGATATGTCTTACGCTTGTACTGTTATAGCCAGCTCACCCATCATCCCGCTCATATCGATATGTCTTACGCTTGTACTGTTATAGCCAGCTCACCCATCCCCCCGCTCATATCGATATGTCTTACGCTTGTACTGTTATAGCCAGCTCACCCATCACCCCGCTCATATCGATATGTCTTACGCTTGTACTGTTATAGCCAGCTCACCCATCACCCCGCTTATATCGATGTCTTACGCTTGTACTGTTATAGCCAGCTCACCCATCACCCCGCTCATATCGATATGTCTTACGCTTGTGCTGTTATAGCCAGCTCACCCATCACCCCGCTCATATCGATATGTCTTACGCTTGTACAGTTATAGCCAGCTCACCCATCACCCCGCTCATATCGATATGTCTTACGCTTGTACAGTTATAGCCAGCTCACCCATCACCCCGCTCATATCGATATGTCTTACGCTTGTGCTGTTATAGCCAGCTCACCCATCACCCCGCTCATATCGATATGTCTTACGCTTGTACAGTTATAGCCAGCTCACCCATCACCCCGCTCATATCGATATGTCTTACGCTTGTACTGTTATAGCCAGCTCACCCATCACCCCGCTCATATCGATATGTCTTACGCTTGTACTGTTATAGCCAGCTCACCCATCACCCCGCTCATATCGATATGTCTTACGCTTGTACTGTTATAGCCAGCTCACCCATCACCCCGCTCATATCGATATGTCTTACGCTTGTACAGTTATAGCCAGCTCACCCATCACCCCGCTCATATCGATATGTCTTACGCTTGTGCTGTTATAGCCAGCTCACCCATCACCCCGCTCATATCGATATGTCTTACGCTTGTACAGTTATAGCCAGCTCACCCATCACCCCGCTCATATCGATATGTCTTACGCTTGTACTGTTATAGCCAGCTCACCCATCACCCCGCTCATATCGATATGTCTTACGCTTGTACTGTTATAGCCAGCTCACCCAACCCCTGCTTTAATCGGTATCTTTTACTGACACGTACCCTGGTATAACAATTCAACTCCACTGTCTGTGCATTCCGCCTGGTCTGGTTTCAATCATGAGAGTTGACAATGCTAGCTTGTGCCCGCTCAAATCCCACCTCGTCCCAAACACAAAATATATTTAAAGAAAACACGCAGAACTGTGTCATTTTTTAATGTTAAATATACACAGGCACCTGTGACCAAAATGCTCCATTTTTTCCGGGTAAAATATATATTAACCGAAGTTGTTAACGTGGGAATGTATCGGAAATGGCTTTAGGATTTGAGAATTGTTGCGATTAACCGAAGTGCGATTAAGTGGCGCCCACTGTATACCGTTACCGTGCAGTTTAAATCGCATTGGTACGTTGTGATATGACCATACTGGGCTTTCAACAATGGTAATTAGGAATTAGCGCAGTTAAGAAATGCACTGAAATTGTGTGAGCTGAACACAAATAGCTCATTTAGAATATGTAGTGACGTTACATCTTTATGTTGAAAGTACTTTATTTATTCTGCACCAGTAACGGGAAGCGTACTATCTTCCAATGCCAGCAGTGATATCGATTTACTTACGCTGCTGCTGCTGCTGCTTGACACAATCGGAGGGCTTGTCACGGACATGTCGCAGCAGTAAACTAGAAACAAATCTGACAAGATAATAGGGTCTTGGCAAGTCACGTGTTAGAGCGAGGGGTAAATTGGTGAGGTATATGGCGCGAGATGACGTTATCCTGCCATTCATCATACTCCGCCTCTCTCATCCCGTCTGCTTCTCACTGCGTCTCTCACCCCGTCTGCTTCTCACTGCCTCTCATCCCGTCTGCTTCTCACTGCCTCTCTCATCCCGTCTGCTTCTCACTGCCTCTCTCATCCCGTCTGCTTCTCACTGCCTCTCTCACCCCGTCTGCTTCTCACTGCCTCTCTCACCCCGTCTGCTTCTCACTGCCTCTCATCCCGTCTGCTTCTCACTGCCTCTCTCACCCCGTCTGCTTCTCACTGCCTCTCTCACCCCGTCTGCTTCTCACTGCCTCTCATCCCGTCTGCTTCTCACTGCCTCTCTCATCCCGTCTGCTTCTCACTGCCTCTCTCACCCCGTCGGCTTCTCACCCCCACGATCTTCCTCCTGCCTTTCTCACCACCTGGCTTCTTGTCTCTTCTTGATCTCCGAGCATCTCGCATGAACCTCTCTTTCCCTTTCTCTCTCCTGTTGCTTCCCTCCCTTTGCATTCTTCTTCATATATATCGCTCCTACTTTCCTTTTCTCCTTCTCCCTCTGAACCTTTTCTCATATGTTCTCCTTGATGTCATTCTTTCTCCCTCTGGTTCGGTCCATCTGCGCTTCTCTCTCTATCCTGTCTCCCCTTGCACCCTCTCTCCCTCTTCCTTCTCCCCCTGTTTGTCTCTCTATGGCTCTCTGTTTCGCTCATTCGCACCTTCGCTCCCGTTGTCTTTCCCTCCTTCTCGCTTTCTCTGTCTCTCTTCCTCTCTTTATCGCCCCCCCTCTTCCCCCAATCCACTCACCCATTCTCTGCCTGTCTCGCCGTGGTGTCAGAAACACTCCATGCCAAATTGATATCGAGAGTTGGGCGCAGACCGCTTGCCTTGGGATAACGCGACTATGAATGATGACTCTGCTTGTCCTTGAGTCAAAGGATGGGCCGGCATGCGAGAAAGGTCTTGATCTCTCTGGCCCAACATCCATCAGACGCCTCCAGGGCCAGTTTAGCCGCAGGAAATGGCCAGGGCAGGGCCGCGAAGCAAGCAATCCAGCGACTGGGGCGGGGTATGGAGACATCGCCCCCCCACCCCTCCTCCTCCCTGTCTGCCCACCCCCCACCCCCCATCTCCCCCTGTCAGAACCAACCGGAGTCTAATTGAAATTGTATCGACTCAGATACCGCTCTTGTTGCTCCCCATCCCCCACCCCCACCTTCCACATTTAACCACCCCACCCCCCTCTTTCTGTTATACCTACCATAGTCTGGGACATATATGTCATATCCCATGTCTTCCCCTGGTGCTATTACCGGCCTGCTGGCCTCACAGCCATCAAGCGCCCGTTTGGTCTCTTGCCGCAATGCGCCAATTTCCTACCCATTATGCTGCGTATTACACCCAGACTGAAGGAAGTATCAAAAAGACCGCTGAAATCGATTCCACGATTGCACTTTATGCCCAAAATGTCATTGGGAAATGTTATATTCTGGTGTATGCAGGTCGCTGTTGTGAAATTGGGTTTTGGGCCTCTGTTTGAGGGCGACCATTGAGACGGCGACCACATATTTCTTGGGCCGCATAGAGTCTGCTCTCTGTATAAGTGGATTGCGCTTCTTTTACTTATTGATCTAGTATATTTGTGTCAGGGCCATGCCATGCTGAAGCCGCCTGGCTGCCCGGTCAATGGGGGACTTGCCGTTTGGGCGCATTATGACGGCCTGTGTCACACTATATGTGTGCAGGTGTGCACAACACAAGTTATCAACGAGATTTCGAAACGTTATCAATAAGAGTATTTTGTCACAAATTTATGGAATCGAATGTTTTCCATTCTTCTCCAAATGTACTCTTCATTTTCTATATTTATGGGGATATTCTATTCTCCTCGCACTTCCACCCACAACCCCCACCCCCACAACACCCAGCCATGCTGTGCCTCTTACATTAGCGGCCACATATTAAGTTCCATGGTGCGTGCTTCCACATCTTAATTCCATCCTGCCATACCCTAGCTGGCCTCCTCCGCCCCTATTGCATCTGATAAAGGCAATATCAGGCCGGGACTGCCCCACCACAGCAAACAATACGAGGACATCGCGACGACGCGAAGGATATAAAACTTACATAAATTAATTACTGCTACCGATGTAGATGGTTCTGCTTGACCTTGTATGTGAGCGGCGTCCATGAGCTGTCCCGCTAAGCTGGTCATGGCGAGCGATATAAACCGTTCGTGCACACGAGAAGGGCTCTCCCCTTGCCATCGACTTGATGAACGCCACGAGAGGACGCGACTCGTGGAGGTAATTGCTTAAAAGCCTCGATAATACGCCTCGCTTTGTAGTCCCAGCGTAGCAAGTGTGTCTGTGACCAGTTGTTCCATCCCAACGAGTCATTGCAAGGAACATTAAGCGACGTGTTTTATATGTATGTACTACGTCGTGGTTGTGTCTGGTTACGTGTGACGTCGCCCTCAATCGTCAGAGCCCCGGCGGACAGGGACACCGTGGCAGGGAGACACGGAGAAGACAATGGCAGTCACGTGTGCTCCAGCACGCAGTGTGGGGCCGGCGCGATAGCTCAGTGGGCTTGACCGCTCGCCTTGAGTGCTCTGATCACCTGAGAGCCTAACGGCACGTGAATCGGTCGTTCGCGCCCTGCTGTGGCCATGTCTGTGTGGCCGCAGGATAAAGAGCCCATGTCTTTCTTCGCAAAGAGTAGGGGCTTACCCCGAGGGACATGGCTCCACTCTCCCTTCCTTCTCTCATTGACGCGATATGACCAAAAGTGGTTAAAGCGTCCTGAATAACCAACCATCCAGCAGGCAGTGATGTGTAGCAGCCAGGACAGGATGGCAGCGGGGACCACGGTCGTGGCGTCTTGGTAGTGAGTGTGTTCCTAGGCAGAAAACCGAGAAAGCTTTTCATTTGCCCATTCATTTGTTCGACTGTCTCCACACGACCCTAGTCACTTTTCAGTATATTGGGTTGATTGGTTGATTGTATATCCAGGACGCTTTAACCACTGTTGGTCATATAGCGTCAATGGGAGAAGGAAGGGAGAGTGGAGCTATATCCCCGGGGGTAACCCCCTACTCTTTGCGAAGAAAGACATGGGATCTTTATCCTGCGACCACACAGACATGGCCACAGCGGGGCTCGAACCATCGATCCACGGGCCGTTAGGCTCCCAGGTGGTTCCGTACATGGGGAAACTTATGCCAAAACGAGTGTCGCCCCCTAGTGAGTCATTTAGTAGTTCACTGATAAATTGTGTTTCCATCTAGTGCGCCTCGTAGTCACGACTCTGCAACGAGGAGATACTGTCTTATGCAGACATCTTACTGGATAAGTTTACTGCGAATAATTTTCACTTTATGGTAAAACTTTGTTTTATTGACTCGGACGAGATGCGGCATTGATTTTATTGTCTTTGATGTGTTCCCAGCAGTCCGCCATTTCGTCGTAATTGAACCTCATAATCACCGTCTAAGCTTTATTCTGAAGCCCCTGACAGTTCGGAAGCTAAGACGTGTCGAGGGTGGCTTCTCCGTGAGAAGCTTCCCTACCACAGGTAACTAAGGGCCGACAATGACTTGGTACCACCGCGTCGTGGGCCGCTAGAGGCGCTAATTTGAGAATGGACAAATCTGGGCTGGGACCTGGGCAGACCCCAGTGGGACGGGTTCACAGCGTATTTTATGAATTATGGATGGACTTTGCGCTGCCCCGCAGCCTCGACGCATGTAGAAATGAAGATATCGGTAAAAGGGAAGAGATGATTCAGTGGTGATGGCTCGGGCCCAGCCAGCAATGGGATTTCCAAGTCTGTATTCTATGCCATGATCGAGGCGTGAATCTCTTAAAACGTAGTTTCCTGCCTACCGCTAGTGGTATGGGGATGGCCTGGCGTGCCTGCCTCACGGCTGCAGTGACTGACACGGCCCCAGCCCCAGCCCCTGTGGGTAGGTAGGCTGGTATAGGGTCGGCGTGCATGTCCCCAGGGACACCAATGCCCCGGTTGTACTACAGTACCAGCCAAACGAGAGAAAAAAATAAAATTCTGAACGGGTCGATGCAGTTCCATGGGAAATCAATAGATTGAGCTCATCGAAAGTATGTTTCCTCGACCCTCGTTGTTGGCGCGTGCGTTAGAAACTAAAAGTACACTACATGCGTTTTTTTTGGTTGAAGTGTGACTCCGGCTGGCGTCTCGATCTCCATGGGGACGTGTCATCCAATAGAACAACTCGGATGAGTGTTCTATTTTTAGCAGCCAGCATGAAAGTGGCCAATAGTAAATCATATATACAGCCCGGAAGTGGAAGTGGTAGAGGAATCGGTGATTGGCCGAGCGGTCTTACCCTCGCCCTGTAGAGCGTTCTGCGCGGTGCTGACGCTGAGGCACTGACGGCATACTTACATTGCGGCCTGTTTTTAACAGCTGAGGTGATGGGATGACAAACACAGAGCAATAAAGGCGTGGCGACAGCCCAGAGGACGAGGCATTTTAGGCGAGAGGCCTTACAGGGCGCAGATCTCCACTCCAATGTAACGATGCTTGCCCAGTTATTTTTTTGTTTTCCGCCGATAAGTGGTCTGTCTCTAAACTCGGCATCCGCGTCCTGAAAGCTTCCCTTAGTCCCCTTAGACGAGCGTGTTTGCTCGTCCTGGGCGGGTGACGCTGGCGGCTATTGTCCCGTTGTCAGAGGATCTCTATCGGCTCGCATCTGTCGCGGCCTCATCTGTGAGGAAGCGGGGGAGGAGTGGGGGGGGGTGCGGGGCAAGGGATGGGGGGGGGGAGGAGTGGGGGGGGGCGGGGCAAGGGATGGGGGGGGGGGAGGTGCCTGTCCATTGGGAAGCATTTGGCGTCATCATCAACCCTGTAGTTCTTTCTGTTATCATACAGTATCTGGGACACTGCTGGTCATGTCCCACTGTGCCTTCTGCGTGACCCCTACCCCCGCCCTGGCCCTCGACCCGTCCCTGCCCCACCACCTCTCCACCCCCCGCCAGACACTGATGTCATAATGCATATTGTAACTTCTAGTATGTAGCAATGTGACTATGTGGCTATCTGTCTACTATCGCCAGTATAATTGCAACCGTTTAAGAGCCCCATGTTCATACATATCATGCGTCAAAGACACACTTTTCTCTAAAAAAACACACCTCAGAATACATCATCATTGGTGATTGTTGCAGGAATAAGACCTGGCAAGAAATAGGTTGGTTGGTTGGTCGGTTATTCAGGACGCTTTAACCACTTTCGGTCATATCGCGTCAAAGGGAGAAGGAAGGGAGAGTGGAGCCATGTGCCCTGGGCGTAACCCCCTACTCTTTACGAAGAAAGACATGGGATCTTTATCCTGCGACCACACAGACATGGCCAGAGCAGGGCTCGCATTACCGACCCACGTGCCGTTAGGCTCTCAGGTGACCAGAGGATGCATAATATAAATAGCAAGACTGAGCAAAAAGGAGGACGGGTCGTAAATCGAAAGAGAACGAAGGCAGAGATGTCACACAGAAAACAGAGCCAGGACATCGTCAGATAATGAGAATGAAACGAGAGAAAACCAAAAAAGCCTTGATCTGGCAACGGGAGGGAGAGGGGAGATAACGTGAAAGGCACACAAGAGGGAGAACCACTGCGGGTGCTGCCTGTTGTGTGTTGGGATGAATAGGAAGTAGTTAGGGGAGTCTGCCGTTATACCATCATCTCGTCCAAATGCCATCCGTCATTCATAGCTGAGCGCAGTTCACTTCACGCTGGCACCGGTGGCAGAGCCTTACCCCCACCCACACATCTGCTCTCTGACTGCCCACCATCCCGACCCACGGCCCCTCGAGCCTGATGTGCCCGATAATACCCTGCCTGACCTGACTCTACCATCCCCTACCATGCCCTACCCGACCCTACCATGCCCTACCATGCCCTACCCGACCCTACCATGCCCTACCATGCCCTACCCGACCCTACCATGCCCTACCGTGCCCTACCCGACCCTACCATGCCCTACCGTGCCCTACCATACCCTACCATGCCCTACCATGCCCTACCATGCCCTACCATGCCCTACCATGCCCTACCATGCCCTACCATGCCCTACCCGACCATACCCTGCCCTACCATGCCCTACCCGACCCTACCATGCCCTACCATGCCCTACCATGCTCTACCATGCCCTACCCGACCCTACCATGCCCTACCATGCCCTACCCGACCCTACCATGCCCTACCATGCCCTACCCGACCCTACCATGCCCTACCATGCCCTACCATGCCCTACCATGCCCTACCGTGCCCTACCATGCCCTACCATGCCCTACCATGCCCTACCATGCCCTACCATGCCCTACCATGCCCTACCATACCCTACCATGCCCTACCATGCCCTACCCGACCCTACCATGCCCTACCATGCCCTACCATGCTCTACCATGCCCTACCCGACCCTACCATGCCCTACCATGCCCTACCCGACCCTACCATGCCCTACCATGCCCTACCCGACCCTACCATGCCCTACCATGCCCTACCATGCTCTACCATGCCCTACCCGACCCTACCATGCCCTACCATGCCCTACCCGACCCTACCATGCCCTACCATGCCCTACCCGACCCTACCATGCCCTACCATGCCCTACCATGCCCTACCATGCCCTACCATGCCCTACCATGCCCTACCATGCCCTACCATACCCTACCATGCCCTACCATGCCCTACCGTGCCCTACCATGCCCTACCATGCCCTACCATGCCCTACCATGCCCTACCATGCCCTACCATGCCCTACCATGCCCTACCATGCCCTACCATGCCCTACCCGACCCTACCATGCCCTACCATGCCCTACCATGCTCTACCATGCCCTACCCGACCCTACCATGCCCTACCATGCCCTACCCGACCCTACCATGCCCTACCATGCCCTACCCGACCCTACCATGCCCTACCATGCCCTACCATGCCCTACCATGCCCTACCGTGCCCTACCATGCCCTACCATGCCCTACCATGCCCTACCATGCCCTACCATGCCCTACCATGCCCTACCATACCCTACCATGCCCTACCATGCCCTACCCGACCCTACCATGCCCTACCATGCCCTACCCGACCCTACCATGCCCTACCCGACCCTACCATGCCCTACCATGCCCTACCCGACCCTACCATGCCCTACCATGCCCTACCATGCCCTACCATGCCCTACCATGCCCTACCATGCCCTACCATGCCCTACCATGCCCTACCCGACCCTACCATGCCCTACCATGCCCTACCCGACCCTACCATGCCCTACCATGCCCTACCCGACCCTACCATGCCCTACCATGCCCTACCATGCCCTACCATGCCCTACCCGACCATACCATGCCCGACCATGCCCTACCAGACCCTAGAATGCCCTACCATGCCCTACCATGCCCTACCATGCCCTACCCGACCCTACCATGCCCTACCGTGCCCTACCATGCCCTACCATGCCCTACCATGCCCTACCATGCCCTACCATGCCCTACCATGCCCTACCCGACCATACCATGCCCTACCATGCCCTACCAGACCATGCCCTACCATGCCCTACCATGCCCTACCCGACCCTACCATGCCCTACCATGCCCTACCATGCCCTACCCGACCCTACCATGCCCTACCATGCCCTACCCGACCCTACCATGCCCTACCATGCCCTACCATGCCCTACCCGACCATACCATGCCCGACCATGCCCTACCAGACCCTAGAATGCCCTACCATGCCCTACCATGCCCTACCATGCTCTACCCGACCCTACCATGCCCTACCGTGCCCTACCATGCCCTACCATGCCCTACCATGCCCTACCATGCCCTACCATGCCCTACCCGACCATACCATGCCCTACCATGCCCTACCAGACCATGCCCTACCATGCCCTACCAGACCCTAGAATGCCCTACCATGCCCTACCAGACCCTAGAATGCCCTAATATGCCCTACCATGCCCTACCATGCCCTACCCGACCCTACCATGCCCTACCATGCCCTACCATGCCCTACCATGCCCTACCCGACCATACCATGCCCGACCATGCCCTACCAGACCCTACCATGCCCTACCGTGCCCTACCATGCCCTACCATGCCCTACCATGCCCTACCATGCCCTACCATGCCCTACCATGCCCTACCCGACCCTACCATGCCCTACCAGACCCTACCATGCCCTACCATGCCCTACCATGCCCTACCATGCCCTACCCGACCATACCATGCCCGACCATGCCCTACCAGACCCTAGAATGCCCTACCATGCCCTACCATGCCCTACCATGCCCTACCCGACCCTACCATGCCCTACCGTGCCCTACCATGCCCTACCATGCCCTACCATGCCCTACCATGCCCTACCATGCCCTACCATGCCCTACCCGACCATGCCTTACCATGCCCTACCAGACCATGCCCTACCATGCCCTACCAGACCCTAGAATGCCCTACCATGCCCTACCAGACCCTAGAATGCCCTAATATGCCCTACCATGCCCTACCATGCCCTACCCGACCCTACCATGCCCTACCGTGCCCTACCATGCCCTACCATGCCCTACCATGCCCTACCATACCCTACCATGCCCTACCATGCCCTACCATGCCCTACCATGCCCTACCCGACCATACCATGCCCTACCATGCCCTACCAGACCATGCCCTACCATGCCCTACCAGACCCTAGAATGCCCTACCATGCCCTACCAGACCCTAGAATGCCCTACCATGCCCTACCATGCCCTACCATGCCCTACCATGCCCTACCCGACCCTACCATGCCCTACCGTGCCCTACCATGCTCTACCATGCCCTACCATGCCCTACCATACCCTACCATGCCCTACCATGCCCTACCATGCCCTACCATGGCCTACCATACCCTACCATGCCCTACCATGCCCTACCGTGCCCTACCATGCCCTACCATGCCCTACCATGCCCTACCATACCCTACCATGCCCTACCATGCCCTACCATGCCCTACCAGACCCTAGAATGCCCTACCATGCTCTACCATGCCCTACCATGCCCTACCATGCCATACCCGACCCTACCATGCTCTACCAGGCCCGGCCATGCCCTAACATGCCCTACCATGCCCTACCATGCCCTGCCCGACCCTACCATGCCCTACGATGCCCTACCATGCCCTACCATGCCCTACCAGACCCTACCATGCCCTACCATGCCCTACCATGCCCTACCAGACCCTAGAATGCCCTACCATGCCCTACCATGCCCTACCATGCCCTACCCGACCCTACCATGCCCTACCGCGCCCTACCATGCCCTACCATGCCCTACCATGCCCTACCATACCCTACCATGCCCTACCATGCCCTACCATGCCCTACCATGCCCTACCATGCCCTGCCATGCCCTACCCGACCATACCATGCCCTACCATGCCCTACCATGCCCTACCATACCCTACCATGCCCTACCATGCCCTACCATGCCCTACCATGCCCTACCATGCCCTACCCGACCATACCATGCCCTACCATGCCCTACCATGCCCTACCCGACCCTACCATGCCCTACCATGCCCTACCATGCCCTACCATGCCCTACCATGCCCTACCATGCCCTACTATGCCCTACCATGCCCTACCATGCCCTACCATGCCCTGCCCGACCCTACCCGACCATACCATGCCCTACCATGCCCTACCCGACCATACCATGCCCTACCATGCCCTACCATGCCCTACCCGACCCTACCATGCCCTACCATGCCCTACCATGCCCTACCATGCCTTGCCATGCCCTACTATGCCCTACCATGCCCTACCATGCCCTACCATGCCCTACCATGCCCTACCATACCCTATCATGCCCTACCATGCCCTACTATGCCCTACCATGCCCTACCATGCCCTACCATGCCCTGCCCGACCCTACCATGTCCTACCATGCCCTACCATGCCCTACCATGCCCTACCATGCTCTACCATGCCCTACCATGCTCTACTATGCCCTACCATGCCCTACAATGCCCTACCATGCCCTACCCGACCCTACCATGCCATACCATGCCCTACCATGCCCTACCATGCCCTACCATGCCCTACCATGCCCTACCATGCCCTACCATGCCCTACCCGACCAAACCATGCCCTACCATGCCTTACCATGCCCTACCATGCCCTACCATGCCCTACCATGCCTACAATGCCCTATCATGCCCTACCATGCCCTACCATGCCCTACCATGCCCTACCCTACCCGACCCTACCATGCCCTACCATGCCCTACCCGACCATACCATGCCCTACCATGCCCTACCATGCCCTACCGTGCCCTACCATGCCCTACCATGCCCTACCATGCCCTACCATGCCCTACCATGCCCTACCATGCCCTACCATGCCCTACCATGCCCTACCATGCCCTACCATGCCTACAATGCCCTATCATGCCCTACCGTGCCCTACCATGCCCTACCATGCCCTACCCTACCCGACCCTACCATGCCCTACCATGCCCTACCCGACCATACCATGCCCTACCATGCCCTACCATGCCCTACCGTGCCCTACCATGCCCTACCATGCCCTACCATGCCCTACCATGCCCTACCATGCCCTACCATGCCCTACCATGCCTTGCCATGCCTACCATGCCCTACCATGCCCTACCATGCCCTACCATGCCCTACCATGCCCTACCCGACCAAACCATGCCCTACCATGCCTTACCATGCCCTACCATGCCCTACCATGCCCTACCATGCCCTACCATGCCTTGCCATGCCCTACCATGCCCTACCATGCCCTACCATGCCCTACCATGCCCTACCATGCCCTACCCGACCCTACCATGCCCTACCGTGCCCTACCATGCCCTACCATGTCCTACCATGCCCTACCATACCCTACCATGCCCTACCATGCCCTACCATGCCCTACCATGCCCTACCATACCCTACCATGCCCTACCATGCCCTACCGTGCCCTACCATGCCCTACCATGCCCTACTATGCCCTACCATACCCTACCATGCCCTACCATGCCCTACCATGCCCTACCAGACCCTAGAATGCCCTACCATGCTCTACCATGCCCTACCATGCTCTACCATGCCCTACCATGCCCTACCATGCCATACCCGACCCTACCATGCTCTACCAGGCCCGGCCATGCCCTAACATGCCCTACCATGCCCTACCATGCCCTGCCCGACCCTACCATGCCCTACGATGCCCTACCATGCCCTACCATGCCCTACCAGACCCTACCATGCCCTACCATGCCCTACCATGCCCTACCATGCCCTACCAGACCCTAGAATGCCCTACCATGCCCTACCATGCCCTACCATGCCCTACCCGACCCTACCATGCCCTACCGTGCCCTACCATGCCCTACCATGCCCTACCATGCCCTACCATACCCTACCATGCCCTACCATGCCCTACCATGCCCTACCATGCCCCACCATGCCCTACCCGACCATACCATGCCCTACCATGCCCTACCATGCCCTACCCGACCCTACCATGCCCTACCATGCTCTACCATGCCCTACCATGCCCTACCATGCCCTACCATGCCCTACTATGCCCTACCATGCCCTACCATGCCCTACCATGCCCTACCATACCTTACCATGCCCTACCATGCCCTACCATGCCCCACCATGCCCTACCATGCCCTACCCGACCATACCATGCCCTACCATGCCCTACCATGCCCTACCCGACCCTACCATGCCCTACCAAGCCCTACCATGCCCTGCCATGCCCTACCATGCCCTACCACGCCCTACTATGCCCTACCATGCCCTACCATGCCCTACCATGCCCTGCCCGACCCTACAATGTCCTACCATGCCCTACCATGCCCTACCATGCCCTACCATGCTCTACCATGCCCTACCATGCTCTACTATGCCCTACCATGCCCTACAATGCCCTACCATGCCCTACCCGACCCTACCATGCCATACCATGCCCTACCATGCCCTACCATGCCCTACCATGCCCTACCATGACCTACCATGCCCTACCCGACCAAACCATGGCCTACCATGCCTTACCATGCCCTACCATGCCCTACCATGCCCTACCATGCCTACAATGCCCTATCATGCCCTACCATGCCCTACCATGCCCTACCATGCCCTACCCTACCCGACCCTACCATGCCCTACCATGCCCTACCCGACCATACCATGCCCTACCATGCCCTACCATGCCCTACCGTGCCCTACCATGCCCTACCGTGCCCTACCATGCCCTACCATGCCCTACCATGCCCTACCATGCCCTACCATGCCCTACCATGCCCTACCATGCCTTGCCATGCCTACCATGCCCTACCATGCCCTACCATGCCCTACCATGCCCTACCATGCCCTACCCGACCAAACCATGCCCTACCATGCCTTACCATGCCCTACCATGCCCTACCATGCCCTACCATGCCCTACCATGCCTTGCCATGCCCTACCATGCCCTACCATGCCCTACCATGCCCTACCATGCCCTACCCGACCAAACCATGTCCTACCATGCCTTACCATGCCCTACCATGCCCTACCATGCCCTACCATGCCCTACCATGCCTTGCCATGCCTACCATCCCTTACCATGCCCTACCATGCCCTACCATGCCCTACCATGCCCTACCCGACCAAACCATGCCTTACCATGCCCTACCATGCCCTACCATGCCCTACCCGACCAAACCATGCCCTACCATGCCTTACCATGCCCTACCATGCCTTGCCATGCCTACCATGCCCTACCATGCCCTACCATGCCCTACCATGCCCTACCATGCCCTACCCGACCAAACCATGCCCTACCATGCCCTACCATGCCCTACCATGCCCTACCATGCCCTACCCGACCAAACCATGCCCTACCATGCCTTACCATGCCCTACCATGCCCTACCATGCCCTACCATGCCTGCAATGCCCTATCATGCCCTACCATGCCCTACCATGCCCTACCATGCCCTACCCTACCCGACCCTACCATGCCTTACCATGCCCTACCCGACCATACCATGCCCTACCATGCCCTACCATGCCCTACCATGCCCTACCATGCCCTACCATGCCCTACCCTACCCGACCCTACCATGCCTTACCATACCCTACCCGACCATACCATGCCCTACCATGCCCTACCATGCCCTACCATGCCCTACCATGCCCTACCATGCCCTACCATGCCTGGCCATGCCTACCATGCCCTACCATGCCCTACCATGCCCTAGCATGCCCTACCATGCCCTACCATGCCCTACCATGCCCTACCATGCCCTACCATGCCCTACCATGCCCTACCATGCTCTACCATACCCTACCATACCCTACCATACCCTACCATGCCCTACCATACCCTACCATGCCCCATCATGCCCTACCATGCCCTACCATGCCCTACCCGACCATACCATGCCCTACCATGCCCTACCATGCCTTGCCATGCCTACCATGCCCTACCATGCCCTATCATGCCCTACCATACCCTACCATGCCCTACCATGCCCTATCATGCCCTACCATACCCTACCATGCCCTACCATGCCCTACCATGCTCTACCATGCCCTACCATGCCCTACCATGCCCTGCATTGGTCGACTGGGTGCAAACGAGAACAGTCGTTTCCGATTAATGCATTACCCCCCCCCCTTCCGCCCCCAACCCTCGGTTGGCAGATGACGCGTTGTTTTTCTACTTTTAGCTCAACAAGGTGACTAATTCCGCATGTAACGCGTGTCATCCGACACACTCAAGTGCCCGCCATTTTGTCTTTGTCAGTGTGTCCAATTTATTTCCAATATACGAGATAATCACGCAATGTCAGCTAGAGACAAAACGACGAGTCTCCCACCACTAACGCATTGGGTCGTTCAATTCCCTTTACTCCCGCTTCCTTGACCTCTCATTGGTTGTAGTCCGGCGAACGATGAACCCGTCGTCCCGGCTACAAAGGCCGCTCCCGCGGTCTGGTGGCCGCTGATACAACGACAGACAAATGTATCATCCGGTCAATGTCAGAGCGCTGAAACCCTCTGGTGTCCAGCCTATAGCGTTGAGGCTTTGATGTGCCGACTGACGTTCCATACGTGGCAGAGCAAAACAGCAAAAGCTTCTGCAGCAAAAGAGATTGCCATCACATGCTCTCGCAGCACCAAATGTTCTTTTCGTTTTTTCTCTCTCGCTTAATGCAGTTATGTCTCCGGGATCCAAAGTGGGTTTATTTCCTGATGGATTCCGCCATTGCGCGGGGGGACTCGTTATTGCGTTATTCACGGTTTTTGAAAATATGCATTCAATGTTTGGGAAATTTTGAGAGTTTCCGAACTATGGCCATATATACTTAATCACTACAGGGTTTGGCCATTTGTCCGCGATGAATAACACTTAAAAGGCTCGAAATTTTGTCGAGCGTCGATCTGGCCCAAAATAGAAAGATCTTTACTCAGAATGTGGGTCTTTTTGTTTAGTGAAAACTTCAACATCGCGTTGGCATTATCAATATAACCGCCCCACGCTATGATGAAAAGGTATTTGATGCGCAACTGATGGCAAGATTATGTGTCCGCCCTGATATAGGCATGGTAACTGCGGGGACAGTTACGTGTCCGCGGCTTAACTTGCACCTAATGAACAAAAGGGCATTTTCGTGGCAAATCCATTGCGATGGTCGTTCTGTACACCCGCTAATAACTTGAAATACTTTCTGAAGGACATATTTCAACCAGTCATTCTTTGTGCTTGTTTGATTCGCTTTGTCCTAGAAATCCATTGCGATGCTGATCCTGTACTTGTGGTTACACTGTGCTCAATTGCTCTTGATTCATTGTCTTGCTGATAATATGACATGGGAGGTAGCACCTCTCGAAGGGGAAATGTTTGCTGACGAGAGAGCGACTGTTTTGGTGTTGGCCTCAGGCTACAGTTGTTGTTGTGTTGACCGACCAGGGTGGCGGTGCCTGGACCAGCTCAAGTAGCGTGGCTTCCTGCGATAAATTGGCCGGAAGGCCATGGGATATGCTGTTAATACATGTCGGTTTGCCTCTCAGTCGATGGCAGTCAAAGCCGAGCTGCAGGATAGAGATCCTGTTTCATCGAGTTGGGTATCCTCTGTCTCTGGTTAGCTGTGGCCTGTACTAATGGGCTCAAGGGAAGCCAGGCCGAGAAAGTAGCGGGTAATGCAAAAAAGGGCAACACACACACACATAACGTTACAGACATAAAACGTAATTTATTTTGTGGTTTGACAATATTTATTGAATGATGTTTGCCGATGCCACCGATCGCCATACTACACGCATAACTATAGGAGTAACATGTGTCCAGTCGGGTGAAGCATATCTGGCATCGTCAACCATTATCTAGCGATCGTCGACACATTCTTCCCACACCACTAGGACTGGCTGCTTCTCGACTTTTCGGCAGTGTTCGGTGAAGCCGTGTTATAACCATATACGTTTAATTTCGAACGTACTTTCGACGCATCCAAATTGCTTCTTATGTCCTTTCCATAAGATCATTTTTGAGTATATATTAGTGTTATCCGTCATATTGCACATATTTTTTTTGGGAAGGGGTGGGGGTGAAGAAAAGTCGGGAAAATCCTATTTTGACCACGACCATCCGCATGATTTGACGATTATAAATCGTTTTTATCTATTTTTTATTTCACCATAACAAAGTTGCGCATCAAAAAGCCATCATAACACATAAATGGGTGCCACTTAGATGGAAAAGGATGACATTTTTTCACTATCGCTGATGCACTGTTTTATCTTGAAATAATACAAAATATTGTTCTGGACCCCCTGAAGATTAGGGAGTTCATTAAGCCATTTACATCTATACACATATCTCTTCGCAATTAAAAAAGTGTGATTAATAAGTCGCTCATGCGAAGAGTGTCTTAAACCTAATAAACAAGAGTGACGCATTGGAGTTAGAGATGTCAAGCATAGGTTATTTAACAAATCAAATACCCTGAACCATAAATTCCTTACACAAATACAATCAACAAAGTAAGTGCTGAATAACTTCAGTCTCTGTCCCACAAAAATAACATTTCTCTGAGTATATTATTTTACATTTATGGGAAAACTGGTTTGTGACCAATGCTAAATTCAGTAACAGGAACTGAAAGCTTCTGGTTTTTCCCTCAACCGTAGAGTGCAATGGTAACTTACAATACGGGCACCAACTTGCTTCCTCTATATCAATTTCTACATACTGACACCCCCGTTCTTCGTTTTTTTACTGAAGCTGAAAGACTTAACTAGTAACTTATGACTATAATTGCATAAACGCGCCGTTCTTGTTATCAAATTCGCCCACTTGCGAGTTAAGTAAGTTACCCGGTTTTTTTACCTGGCGTCATTATTTGGTGTAACGATTGTAATTAATTTGGTCGTCCCCCTATTTTTGGGCTGGTCGTTCTAGGGGGTGGGGGTGGGAGGTGACTGACTGTGTCCGCCATTGGCGTCATGGGCCGAGCACTGATATTTTCTGATGTTTACAGTGTATGTGTTGATGTATCACACTCGTCCAAGTCTACACCGGTACTGCGTGTCTGGCGCCAGAGGAAACCAGAATTAATGAAAAACGAACAATGTCGTGTTGCCAACATAAAAGTGTCTTTTCCAATAGTCTTGGTCACTATAGTTCATCAGTACAATGGTACAATGAATAACACAACCCATGCATCAAATTAAAATGTGAAAAAATCCGACCAAGTACAGCTAATGAATGACAGCAGGCAGCGAAGCAAAAACGAAGCAGCGAAAGTCACGCTTGCCCCACAAATTACGAAAGGAACGGAATTGATAAATGGATGGTCGCCTTTTTTGCGGCCGATTTAATGCATAAAAATAACTGCAAACCCGTAGCAAAAAGTGACGATTTATCTTAATTAAAAGCCTTGATTACTATAGACATTCACGCTGAGTGTCAATGATTCATAATGAATCAGCCACATGTCTGAACCGTAAATCATCACTGGGCTTTCTGTATTGACTGTCGGCTTTTTTCCTCTAGTTTTTTCCTTGCATACTTTAACCGTGGCATTTTTCTATCATTGTTCTAACACGATAATATATACAGAAATCGAATAGTGAAGTGTTGCACAATAAGAAATTTGGATAAGAAGGTTTTTTTTGCACATGTTTTAAAGAAATTTGTACTTTTCCTAATAATTTGTAGATGGTATGTGGCCGTGTCAAATGACTAACTTACATGTTTAAGAGCCGGGCGCACCAATAGAATCTTTCATGACAGGATTATGAAGACGTTTCTGTAGGCTCACACGAAAATATATCAGAACACGAAGCTACTTATTTGACAATGTTCCGCCCTTGTTTTGCCATCCTGTTAGTATTAACTCTAGTAACTATATGCATTATAACATGAAACGTTATGCCAAAATTGTAAATAAAACGACACAATTGTCCCATGTTTGAAGACGCAGTATACAAGTAGCACTGTCCACATACAAGAGGCATCACTCTAGCACAAATAATATCATAAAAAACAAGTGAAATTGACTGTTCGAGCAGTTTAACGATGTTAATTGATACCAATACGTGTTAAAATACGCATTACATGTTTTGCCACTTCACTTAAACTCGTCACTGTAGACCTACATGTGACACTGTAGATATTATGGACAATAAAGGAGAGAAACAAAATCGATTCTTTTCTCATGAAAGCACGAACGTTTGCTTTGTAATATTTTTAGACATAAATCAGTGTATATATCTACATATGTATGTACATATTGCTTAAAATTATGCGATGTTCCAAATTTCATGTTTTTATGGAATAAATCCCAATTCACTCAAAACACTGCAATGCCTGAATTACAGGACGAAGTTATTTGAACTGTTCCTTCGTCGAGATAGCACAAATGAATCAATCTAACGTTCGGGTATCTCCTATAATATATTGTTAAACGTCTTGCCTATGAGCCTACGGGAGAATCGTTTCATTCTCCAAGGCGCTGTTCACGCTATTTGGTGGTGATAACCTTAGTTGTAAGTTATTTTCTGATAAAATCTGATGGGGAGAGCTTTAGTTGAACCCTATCAGGTCTAGGTCAGACTGCGAAACGAGTCTGTCGTGCCCATCGATAATGGGGAAGACGCCGGAACACAACTCATCGCATGGTCATCCCCGCTGCTGTGATGATGACTAAAACTGCTGACACTGCCCTTTTCCCCTGATAAGCCCTTTAAACCCTTTCCAATGAAAATTGTGTTTTGGGGGGCAACTGAAAAAATACAATTATGCAGTGTGCAATATAATGCTCAATAGGTTGTCTCTTTGGTGTTAAATTGTCGCTGTCGTGTGCATAACGTCATCAGATATTGGACATTAACGTCGTTTTTTGACAAAAAATATCAAGATACATATGATATCGCCTAAATATCTTAGATATAGATATAGCACTAATTCATGACACACGTACATGTCAAGGTCAATATGCAGTGGATAATTGCCGTTAGAATAAGGAGCTTTCAATCTAAATATCTTGAAGGAACCAAATGAGTAGGAAATTATGCATTGGCAAAACTAATTATTCGTACCAGATTTTCTTTTAATATTTGTCTCTGACGAGTTTTCTTTCCCCCACCCGTTTTTTCGCCTTCATTTCCTATCACGGAGCGTGCGCCGTGCCCTCGCACTCCGTTGTGCGCCGCAGGAGACAAAGACCAAAAACGCTCTTTATGACCTGTCTGGAGCCCTCGTCATTTCACGACCCAGACGGGATGCTGTCTTGGTCCCTCGACGCCGCATGCTTCTTATGGATGCCTCGTCGTCCGCAATAGTTGTGTTGTGCTGCCCTCAGCCCCCTGGTTGTCGTCCCACCCGCCTAAGGTCCACCCCCTCGCTCCTGGGCCTAACCCCTCCGGCCGATGGCCCATCCCGCCATTGCTGCTGTAACCCACGTCCGTGGTGCACTTTCTCACTTCCATGGTGTCCCGGGGTTTAAAAGCCACCGCTTCCTGTCCCATATGTGATACTCCCACCGATTGGTCTCCCAGGCTGTGGGGGCTGGAATCTCCAGATCCCGATTACGGACACAACGGGGCTTTCTCTGTCTGTGCGTCTGCTACCGAGGCGGGGTGGGTTGGGGGGGGGGGGGTCTCCGGCCATGCCCTGATGTCACAGCTCGCCATTCATCCCACGCACTGTTGTCACAGCTCTCCAGCCATCCCATACCCTGTTGTCACAGCTCGCCATCCATCCCATACCCTGTTGTCACAGCTCACCAGCCATCCCATACCCTGATGTCACAGCTCGCCATTCATCCCACGCACTGTTGTCACAGCTCTCCAGCCATCCCATACCCTGTTGTCACAGCTCGCCATCCATCCCATACCCTGTTGTCACAGCTCACCAGCCATCCCATACCCTGTTGTCACAGCTCGCCAGCCATCCCATACCCTGTTGTCACAGCTCGCCAGCCATCCCATGCCCTGTTGTCACAGCTCGCCAGCCATCCCATGCCCTGTTGTCACAGCTCTCCAGCCATCCCATACCCTGCTGTCACAGCTCGCCAGCCATCCCACGCACTGTTGTCACAGCTCTCCAGCCATCCCATACCCTGTTGGAACAGCTCGCTAGCCATCCCACGCACTGATGTCACAGCTCTCCACCCATCCCATACCCTGTTGTCACAGCTCGCCAGCCATCCCACGCACTGTTGTCACAGCTCGCCAGCCATCCCATGCCCTGATGTCACAGCTCGCCAGTCATCCCATTCTAAATTGGCAGAGCTCTCCAGCCATCCCATACCCTGTTGTCACAGCTCTCCAGCCATCCCATGCCTTGTTGTCACAGCTCTCCAGCCTTTCATGCCCTGTTGGCACAGCTCTCCAGCCATGCCATACCCTGTTGGCAGAGCTCTCCAGCCATGCCATGCCTTGTCACAGCTCTCCAGCCATCCCATACCCTGTTGTCACAGCTCGCCAGCCATCCCATGCCCTGTTGCCACAGCTCGCCATTCATCCCACGCACTGTTGTCACAGCTCTCCAGCCATCCCATACCCTGTGGTCACAGCTCGCCAGCCATCCCACGCACTGTTGTCACAGCTCGCCAGCCATCCCATGCCCTGATGTCACAGCTCGCCAGTCATCCCATGCTAAATTGGCAGAACTCTCCAGCCATCCCATACCCTGTTGTCACAGCTCTCCAGCCATCCCATGCCCTGATGTCACAGCTCTCCAGCCATCCCATGCCCTGATGTCACAGCTCTCCAGCCATCCCATACCCTGTTGTCACAGGTCGCCAGCCATCCCACGCACTGTTCTCACAGCCCGCCAGCCATCCCATGGACCCGTTGTCACAGCTCTCCAGCCATCCCATACCCTGCTGTCACAGCTCGCCAGCCATCCCACGCACTGTTGGCACAGCTCGCCAGCCATCCTATGCTAAAGTGGCAGAGCTCTCCAGCCATCCCATACCCTGTTGTCACAGCTCTCCAGCCACCCCATGCCTTGTTGTCACAGCTCTCCAGCCATCCCATGCCCTGATGTCACAGCTCGCCAGTCATCCCATGCTAAATTGGCAGAACTCTCTAGCCATCCCATACCCTGTTGTCACAGCTCTCCAGCCATCCCATACCCTGATGTCACAGCTCTCCAGCCATCCCATGCCCTGATGTCACAGCTCTCCAGCCATCCCATACCCTGTTGTCACAGGTCGCCAGCCATCCCACGCACTGTTCTCACAGCCCGCCAGCCATCCCATGGACCCGTTGTCACAGCTCTCCAGCCATCCCATACCCTGCTGTCACAGCTCGCCAGCCATCCCACGCACTGTTGGCACAGCTCGCCAGCCATCCTATGCTAAAGTGGCAGAGCTCTCCAGCCATCCCATACCCTGTTGTCACAGCTCTCCAGCCACCCCATGCCTTGTTGTCACAGCTCTCCAGCCATCTCATGCCATGTTGTCACAGCTCTCCAGCCATGCCATGCCCTGTTGGCACAGCTCTCCAGCCATGCCATGCCCTGTTGTCACAGCTCTCCAGCCATGCCATGCCTTGTTGTCACAGCTCGCCCGCCATCCCATGCCCTGTTGGCACAGCTCTCCAGCCATGCCATGCCCTGTTGTCACAGCTCTCCAGCCATTCCATACCCTGTTGTCACAGCTCGCCTGCCATCCTATGCCCTGTTGGCACAGTTCTCCAGCCATCCCATGCCCTGTTGTCACAGCTCGCCCGCCATCCCATGCCCTGTTGGCACAGCTCTCCAGCCATCCCATGCCCTGTTGGCACATCTCTCCAGCAATCATATGCGCTGTTGGCACAGCTCTCCAGCCATCCCATGCCCTGTTGTCACAGCTCGCCCGCCATCCCATGCCCTGTTGGCACAGCTCTCCAACCATCCCATGCCTTGTTCGCACAGCTCTCCAGCCATCCCATGCCCTGTTGGCACAGCTCTCCAGCCATCCCATGCCCTGTTGGCACAGCTCTCCAACCATCCCATGCCCTGTTGGCACAGTTCTCTCCAGCCATCCCATACCCTGTTGTCACAGCTCTCCAGTCATCCCATGCCATGTTGGCACAGCTCTTCAGCCATCCCATGCCCTGTTGGCACAGCTCTTCAGCCATCCCATGCCCTGTTGTCACAGCTCGCCAGCCATCCCATGCCCTGTTGTCACAGCTCTCCAGCCATCCAATGCCCTGTTGTCACAGCTCTCCAGCCATCCCATACCCTGTTGTCACAGCTCTCCAGCCATCCAATGCCCTGTTGGCACAGCTCTCCAGCCATCCCTTCCCCGGTTGTCACAGCTCTCCAGCTATCCCATGCCCTGATGTCACAGCTCTCCAACCATCCCATGCCCTGTTGGCACAGCTCTCCAACCATCCCATGCCCTGTTGGCACAGCTCTCCAACCATCCCATGCCCTGATGTCACAGCTCTCCAACCATCCCATGCCCTGTTGGCACAGCTCTCCAACCATCCCATGCCATGTGTTCTGTTGCCACAGCACAGCCCGCCCGCTAACTCATGGCTACCCCCGCCCCCTCCGCCACCTCAATAGTGGTGATATGCGTATCCCACACACCTCTTTGCCTCCAGTGACAGTGATGATGACAATGTCTCTCCCAGATAGCCGGGGCCTTGCCGTTGGCGTTGCGTAAGACGTAGCGAAATTACAATATCCCCAAGATCGTCATGTATTAACTCCGCTCAGACAACTTTGTCCAATGAAGATGAATATTTTGCAGCCGATGAAGCTGGCTGGTGATTGGCTTTAGAAGGTCACGTGACGACAATGGAGACATTGAGGGACCATCTCGCCCGGGTAACTCTATCCCTTCAACGAAGGATGGCCTGCGGTTTGTCCTGCACAAACCACATCCCGACGGGTTGGCCCCTATGCTGACCCTGGGGATTGTCCCGTAGACATGAAGTATACGTTCATTAAGGAAAAACCGAGCGAAGATATTGACTTCGGCACAGTGTGAAGACAACTGGCCCCATATGGAACGAAGCGAATATTAGGCTAAGAACTTGTTGAACCAAATCTTGCATATGTTTTTAGTTTATTCATCGGCCTCATGATAGAATGGGCAAACGATACCAAGAGGTGATGAATCTCAAAGTGAAAGTCGCTGCCGTTACAGAGTTGGCTAGTCTGTGGTGAGATCTTGACTTTAAATTCTGAAAGTTCTTATCTCCATGGTGGCTCCATTATGTTATCACTAAAAATACGTTCGATCTCAGCCATAATTTTATCACTAAACACACCCACTTAGCTTAATTTGCTTTTACATCGCTGCCATAACCTTATCGCTAAAACGATTTCGAATATTGATGAAACCGCTCTCATATCTTTACCAATGATGACGTTTGTGATGTTTTGTTAATTCAAAGCCAACGATGCATAAATAAATAAAAGAATCTTCAGATCGTTGTCCGAATTGTATCAAATTGTATTTTGATTATGTGTTATCATTGTTATCAATCACTGAACACTAGTTTAACTTCTTTCTACACCCGAAGTCGGTCTGAAGCGTCTGTGCAGTCACCGACAATAGCCAAAGGACATAACGAAGAAAGTTCTCAATTTAACTGACAAAGTAATCGTTAGTAACCTAAGGCGTAAATCGTTACTCAGGGAGGAGAAACAACGTGTGAAAATAGCAATAGGCAATGAAAAATGAGTTTTCCGGGACTGTTCATGGGAACGTGTTAAGCGGTCTGTGGGGGAGCTAGCGTGCGACGAGCCGGTATGCGAGTCGACTGCTGATTCAGACAACTGCAACGGAAGCTGCTGAAGTAAGAGACGCCAGGCCAACAGAGAAAAAAAGGCGAGGAGAAACCCATCAAGTTGTGCGGAGTTGGTGAAAGTGAAGACGTGACGCTGGGTGAAAAAAAAAGTTGGAAAAGTTACAAAGAAGGTGATGTTAGTAGCAGAAGCAGCGCTGCCGCCAGGGCAGGGTGGGGTGGGGTGGGTGGAGGACTGGTGGGAGGGGGGAGGGGGTAGGGTTGGGGAAAGGCGCGGGGTGGGGGGCCTGTGCCTGTCGATATGGCATTCACGAACGAGTTCATGGATTGGCCTGGGGGTCGGCATTAACAGTACGAACCGTCCAAGGCCGACCCCTCACAGAGCAAAAGCAGAGTATTGGTCTCCAATAACCCCCCCCCCCCGCGCAATCCGGCCTAACTGATAGCCCCCCGCCCCCTACTCCTTACCTGGCCCCACCAGGCCCAGGTCCGCCCCCTCCCCGTGCCCCCCGCCCATCAAATCATCTGGATCCGGCGTCGGGTGACTGCCGGTCCCCCCCCCCGGGCCCTAACCCTGGCGGCGGCATCACACACCCTCCGGCGGAATGTGGCGCCCACACGGACTCCAGCAGACACCGCCATCGCCAGGGGTAGATACCTACCCCTCACCCCCCCCCCAAGCTAACCACCCTCGCGCAGCACCCTCCCGCCACCTTATCATATCTCTTCAGGATTTCACTACACCCCCCCCCTCCCTCCCTATCCTCCAACACCTACCCCCGCCCCTTGCAACTCCAACTTTCTTCTGCTGAAGTAGCCACCCCCCTCCGCTAGTCCTCCGCCTTTACGCGTTAGCCCATTATATCTTAGCATCGCTGCGATTCTTCTTCTTTCCTCCCCTTACCCCCCCCCCCTCCCCCCCTCTTTGCCTCACCCCACACACCGCCCCGCTGCCGGTAATCACCTACATAACGCGTAACCTCACCCCACAAATCACCTACATAACGCGTAACCCCACCCCACAAATCACCTACATAACGCGTAACCCCACCCCACAAATCACCTACATAACGCGTAACCCCACCCCAAAAATCACCTACATAACGCGTAACCCCACCCCACAAATCTCAAGCCCTGCGGCGACACTTCATTCTAAATCTATCCGCCATTCGTATCTGCAGCAGCCAGGAACCCGGCACCCCCCCCCCCCCACCAGCTACCCCCCCCCCCCCATCTTGCCATCCTCCCACCTACCCTCTTCCAACCACTCACATCCCCACCCCCTCCCCACGGCGCCACCGCCGCCTGATGATCTTTCATTCCGCCCGTTGCCTGTACCATTCTTTCACGCTCTCGATCTGTGCCCAATGGAGATTTCACTTCCCATCACCTCTCACCCCAGTCCGTACATTTGATGCGCTTCAGCACGTTTTGCACGAGTTGTTGCCCATAATATCCTCAAGATCTGCAATATCATGCCATTGAGTGCAACGCATTCCTTATCGGTGAGATGGCACGCCTGATCTATCCTGATTCAGTTGTTTTACCAGAATCAATCAACTGGTCCAGGAAACGGATTCAGCTAAAACTGGGCCCGTGCAACATGAAGCACAAGGACCTTTGTTTGGACTACGGAAATGGTAAAAAATCCCACAATAGTAGATCTTTGTATACTCGTCAAAGAAAGAAACGGACTTTTTACGACATGCCTGCAAATTGCCTTTTATGGTGTGAATAAAAAATCATTTGTGCAATTTTCGCTGGTGATCTTTTTTGGTTCGGACCCTCGTCGTAAGAGATTTAGGAAGGGTAGTTTACCCCAACTGGACCTCCCCCCCTCCCCACGCTTCGTTTTCAAATGCGGAATTCCTCATAGATTGTAAATGTATATGCCAATCTATTCCGTTTATATTCTCTTACTACTGAGGAGCCTTCTAATTGCTAAATTATACCTCTCTCGGTTGGCAGGGGCGTAGGCAGGGACTTCAGCAAGTGTACGCACCTGCTGCAGGTGAAATAAACAAATTACTCCTGAACAACCGAATTGCACGTGCTTGCACAATCCAATGTGTACGCACGTGCTTACGTGCGTATGGCTGGCTACGCCCCTGGTTAGTGCCTTTCCTGGATATAGGTTTTATTCTTCATATGAGAGGCGAGAGGAGTGGAGGGTTTATTGGTCAAGGGTCATGGATGCTTGTTACTGAGATGACATGGCCTGTTTTTCGCCCACGAATACATAGTATACACAGTTGCCTGCAACGCACTTGATCGAGTGAAATTAACTAACGACTTGGAAGTCAATTGTCACAACAGACCACGTTGTTCGGCAGGTGGCGCTTCCTGCGGGGAGCAGAGGTCAGGTCGCCCGTGACTGGCTGCGATCGATGGCGCTCTCCATACCACACACCGACGCCGTCCGTTCGTGGCGCTGCTCGGTGTTGCTATCTGTGTTCAGGTGTTGTGTGGACGGCGCGATTAATATGTGATGCTTCTGTCGCTCAGCCTCCGTATTCGACCCCCCCCCACTCCACCCACCCCCGTCCGCCCCGAAACCATCCCCTCTTTCCATCACCCACCCTCCCTCTCCTTCGGCTCTCTCTGAAATACACAGAAAGGATGCTTTATTATCACGGGTTGCTTGTACGCAGCCATGACTAAACCGCTTTGTATGTGCCGACAAGTCTGAGGATACCACTGTGTGTGGGTGGGGGTGTAGTGGGTACTCGGATTTGTGTTGGTACGAACATGATCCTACAGCGATATGGCGCTTAACAACATTATAATAAGGAATGCCTGGGGTGAGGACATAACCCAGTCGGGTTCAATCAATTCAAGATCATCTTCAATGTTTGGTCATCGATATACTAGGCTTGAGTAATACGTGAGCTATATTTAATGAATGCTTCGCGTTGGGACATGGGGAATTGCCACAATGCGATGAAGCGTGGAGAGTACGATTATTGATGGTAGCCAAATATGCACATAAATATATAATGTCAGGATGTAATACAAGTATATAATAATATAAAAAAAAATAATCGAAAAAAACCAATTGGGCTTTGGAATAGTGAATTTCGAGGTTAATTTAGATGAAAGAATATGAGAAAAGCAAGATGTCGCCACGGGGAATCGAACCCAGGTCCATGTATGTATAACCGTTTTTGCGATAGTCTGATAGTGACCAACGGCTACTTAAACATCCAACCTGGCGCTGCCACCAGTTCAAGGCGGCACGTAGATTATCACGTTCCATTCTTGCTGTGCACGTGCATCACGTGACTTGAAAGAGACTCCCAGTCAAGTGAATCCAGATCTCGGAACACGCAACACGTGCGCTCGATTGGAGGGAGAGTAGGGAGGAGGGGTGGGGGTGGGAGGCTGGGTGTGAAGAGGATCGGCCGGAGGCCCCCCCCCCGGGCAACTCTAATTGCATTATCGTTTGCCATTGCTGTGGCCCACAGCCAATCCCGTGGTAGCGACTGCATCAGCAACAGTGGTGAAGTGAGACGGCATGGGAGAGAGAGGGCGCGAGGGTGGGTGGGTGTCAAAGGCCGAGGGAGGCAGATGAAGAGAGAGTCGGGACACGAGAGAGAGTGAGAGAGAGAGAGGGTGGGAGTGAGTACACCATGAGCGGCCCACCACAAGAAACGAAAGCCATAGATAGGAATACGCCAGCCGGAGGGAAAGTACAGAAGTCAACCACCCGTAGCAGACAGAATCAAGCAGGAAGAGCAGTTCGCTAGCTGTTGTGGTGATGATTTTTACCGAGGCTGCCGCAATGCTAACAGCCCGCTGCGCTGTTGCGTAGAGTGCCGAAAGCGCCAGCCGAGGCGGCCACTGGCACTTCCAGCCAAGCAACCAACCAACCAGCACGGCCGGTATGCTTTGCTGCGGACCTTCTCCCGACGAATGTTCAATGGCCACGAGCCACTGGACCAGAGAGCATCATTGCCGCTCCACGTGTGTTGCCCGAGGCCCCCTCCTGTGCACGCATGCCACCGCGCGGCCGTTGCAACCGGAATCATGACATGTAGTGACCGACCAGCAATTGGAATGTGAATCACGGCGTTGAGGAATTCAAATATCTGAACCGGGATTAATGGAGTAATTGGCTCACAACGGTCATTTATCAGTAGCTGGTGGCTCCATGAACTAAGAGGGGGAAGCAGGGATAGATAGAGCTACGCACACGCATCGGACTCATCGGACTAATCCAGGATTATTCGCTTTCATCTACTCCTTGTTTTTTGTGTGTATTTTTTCGTCATTTACACTTCGTAATTGCTTTTTAAGAAGGACTTTGATGTGTGTTCTTCCCAGCGGATATATATGACCTCGTGCAGTTCTGGTGTTTTATGTGGTTGAATGGGTGGGATTGGCTGGTGACCACACCTGCCGCCTGAAGGGCTAAAGGGCTAAAGAGGCTCAAGGCGGACCGCTCCCTGATGTCGGCAGGTGCTCCGTATGGCGCCGGGATCACGTATCCTGGACTCCTCCTCCTCCTCCTCTTCCTCCTCGGCAAGCGGTGTCCAGAGGCGGCCCCCCACCACCCGGCGGTCTGCTGTACCACTACATGATATCAATGCATGGGTTGTCCAGCCGATAGGATATTATGGGCAGTCCTGCTCTTGTCGCTGATAGGTAGGTAGGTAGGTAGGTGGTGGGGCCATGTGTGTGTTGTATTCATACGCCTGTATGTGACCTGAATATACTGAATAAACAACGAGCATCCCCTTCCCCCACCCACCCACCCGCCAGCTCCCGCTGCCGCATCCACCACCCCCCACGCCCTCGCACCCCTACCCTCTCACATAATTATCCTTTATTGGACCTGATAAAGACCGAAATTTGTTGACTGAAGATGTCATAACGCGACAATTGATAACTTGGTTCTGCGACATGATCGTTGATTCGTGATACCTGGAAGATCCCATTGTGATTTAATGTGGGTAGACGGCGCGATAGCTCAGTGGGCTAGAGCGCTCGCATTGAGTGTTCTGGTCACCTGAGAGTGAGAGCCTAACGGCACGTGGATCGGTGGTTTGAGCCCTGCTGTGGCCATGTCTGTGTGGTCGCAGGATAAAGATCCCATGTCTTTCTTCGTAAAGAGTAGGGGGTTACCCCCGGGGAAATGGATCTACTCAACCTTCCTTCTCCCATTGAGGCGATATGACCAAAAGTGGTTAAAGCGTCCTGAATAACCAACCAACCAACCAGCCAACCAACCATTCATGTGGGCGGAGAGAAAATGTGGAATCTGGCATCGAAATAACGACACGGAATCGTGTCAACGGTAACATTTTCCGGCAGTTTTGTACACTGGCATTATTAGGCCTACATGGCAAAGGTATATATATATATAAACTTACGTGTATACCACAACTATATGTATACCAGCCACGTGTCAAAGCGCTGACAGCCATGCAATGTTCAGGTTATTGATTTGACCAATAGTGTCGAGCCACAGCTGTGACTGCTACCTGCGAAATTACACGAACGTGCCTTCCCACGTGGTATAAAATCAAGACCACAGGCGTATCAGGTGAATAAAGACCAAGAAAAAACCAGTCGCGTTTTGTGTAACCAATCCTTGTGAAATTAGTCAATAGCTAAACATAGAAATGTCTAGGGTAAAAGCCTTTAATTTGATTCTGCAATCGTTATTGCAAGTTGACGCTGTTTTATAATTTGCTAGTTAGAATTGATAGATTATTGATCCTACAGCAACATTTACTCTCTTCACCAGATGGTATTGGCTCGTCTCACCGTTGCAACGTGGTTACCAATTGATGGAACTCGATGGCAGCACAAGTCATCAGTGCAATACAAAATGCCCACAAGTTGGCGGGACTAAATTGGGAACAGGATTTGCAATGTATCTTGATCGGAGTCGTGTAGAGGCAGGATCACTTGCGAACTTCCTTGTTTTCTGTTGCAATAGCTATTTCTCAGACGGTGATGTGGTTGTATTTAGTGACTCTCGTAGTTACCCGTTCCGTCAATTTATCTGGCATTACACTTTTTCGCTTCTGATTGCGACAGTGTTTGTCTTAAAAAAAACAGGTCGCGCAAGCTTTCGTGGCCACGTACCAGACCAATCAGACAATTACCCGCTATACTGATTGGCAATTGATTGCTCACGGTAAATGTCTCCTCGTGAACAGCCGTAACAACCACGCACCGAGGCCCATTTGGTGCATGTGCAATCTATACCCGCCGGTGGCCTGGTTGTGGCATTGGCAACTGGCGTGTCTTCAATTGGACAATTTCTGTATGACCTTGGGATGACCTAGGGACAGACCTCTTTTGGCCCCGCCACATAGGGGCTGAACAAGGAAGACAGAAGAAGAAGGGGGGCCGCTTTCTCTGCCTCTATCTCTACGGTCGGTTTGGTTTCAACACACATCCTAAATACACATTATTGCTATGGCCAACAGCTAGGTCTCCTCGCCTTGGAGCATGATGGCGGGGACAGGAGGTTCCATATATCGTCATTTTCCCCGGTTAATATGCTATTACTCGACAGAGGACGAGGAGCATTCACTTTCCTGTAATATGGGATGGTTGACGTCAATTGGTGTTATATGCGTCACTTCCTCTCAAAGAGAATTGTTCTTCTCCGTAATTCCGAATTCATTAATTAATCAAGCTTCGTGTTTGGATAAACTAGCAGCCACGCTGCCAAAGAAGGCTTTTAATGCCCCGTGATAAACTCTCCCCCAAAAGTGCTGGGCGCTGTTTTAACAGTAATGTTAGCGGGACGGTGATATCGGTCATATATTTTATGCATGGTGGAAAAAAAACCTTCGATGGACACACGACATGAAATTTCCATAAGGCCCCCAGAGCATGCTCCTCTTGACCCCCCCCTCCCCCGCCTTCTCGCCTCCCCTCTAACCACGTATCCTTCCCTTTACAGCGAATGACGAAGTCGCACCATTTACAACCTGCAGGCCCGGCCTTGTCTGTTGCTCTGCCATTATGTCTGTGAGAGAGAGGGAGAGAGAGAAAGGGGGGGGGGATGAGAGAGAGCGAGAGAGGGGCAGACCCCACCGCTGATGAATGGTCTTCCTGTGGCATGGCACCGCGTCACACCACTTAGGAAGGCGGGGAGGGAGTGAGTGGTGGCGGGGGGCGGGATGGGGTTGCGAGGGGGGAGGGAGGGGGGGGGGCTGCATGAGCCCGCCGGGGGAGGGGTGGTTGGGGGTAGCGGATGGCCATAAACCATCTATTAGGGTCTTGTTTGGGGACGTCAACTTGGTTGGTGTTCGTCGCTTTATCGCTGTAGCAATCAGTAATTTGGCACCAATGACACAACAACCCCGGAGACCCGCGGTGGTCCCTCTGGGGGAAATGGCTGCAACTAATCATGCGCTAATAGATATATGGCACTCACACACTGGGACTGGCGAGCGGCGTCGCGTTAGCGTATCACTTATTTGGGCCCACAATTCAGGACCATTTCTAAAGGGAACTTGAAACTCGTATTTGCAATTACAAGGCAATGCTTTGCAACTATTGTATCGATTTATTGTGAGTTTGCGTAATCCTAAAGTGGCGTTAGTAAATGTATATATCCGGTCAAAATGGACATTATCATCGAGACTCAAAAATCCCGAATGATCAGCCACAAAAGACGAGCAGCGCTTTGACCTCGTGAAGGTCAAATATGTGCCTCAGCATACCCAGTTGTTACTCAAGCATGTTGTCAATTGCAAGCCTGATCAGATGTTGTACGTGCACTGTGCAGTGATAAACCAGGGGCCGGCCCTGTAGCTCAGTGGGTTAGAATGCTCGCCTTGAGTGTTATGGCCCGCTTAGAGCCTAACGGCACGTGAATCGGTGGTTCGAGCCCTGCTGTGGCCATGTCTGTGTGGTCGCAGGATAAATATCCCATGTCCTTCTTCGCAAAGAGTAGGCGCTTACCTCCGGGGACATGGCTCCACTCTAGCCTTCCTTCTCCCATTGACGCGATATGACCAAAAGTGGTTAAAGCGTCCGGAATATACAACCAACGGCGACAAACCAACACCATGCGCCATCTTCCACCCCACCCGGCCCAACCAGTCTCCCACCCATCTTGTTTCCCCCAAATGACGTACAAGCAGACTCTGGGCAGTATCCATGTTGTTTGATTCAATTTGATTCAATCAGCAGTCGAGATGAGAGAGGCATAGGTACAGTCGCCATTGCGACGAACACATACGATCTCGAGTGCCTGCTAACAGCCAATATCACGGTCGAGGTCAGTGGTCAAAGGTCAATCGAATAGGGGCGTCAAATGAATTTTCTTTCTTTTAGTTGGATTCGGCGGGAATAATTTTGAGCTGAATAGTGGATACACTGGTGGTGTGGGGTGTCATGCACACATCATTGGCCAAGATAATCTTTTAACGCACCGTCAGCAGAACGTGCTTAGCATCATGAATAAATAAGATCTACCAAAACACCAGCTGAACAGAAATATTTATTTTTCCTTAAGCCTAGGATCCACCCGTGCGGGCCTTAATCCCCGACGAATCATCGCATAGCACGCGGTAATTAACCGATGGAAACCATATCCTTGGGAGCTATACGTGCCTTACACACGTGCGGTTTATGGGCGATAATAAGAAGACATGTGCCTTACACACGTGCAGGTTATGGGCGATAATAAAGAGACACGTGCTGCCCTGCATTTCACGAATACTACGGCGCTAAACATCCTGATACGCGATCGTCTGTCGTTTGAGCATCCCCTCTTACTTGTCATTAGCCCCGCACTCAATAGCCCTTCCGGAAAGAATTCAAGAGGCGAAGGATTGAGGGTCCGATCCGACCGTCTCCGGTGTTTAGTAGCGACTAATCCTGTGGCCAGGATGGATCAGCGTTACAACCCGAGCGGTCGGATTGTCCCTCTGTGTGTAGCTAATGTCCTCTGCGGACCCTCAAACTCTGCTGCAAAGCTTTGAAGTGTGCCGTTGGTCGTACAACCTGCGTCGCCTCTTCACATGCCCCCACCGCCACCACCCCTTCCCCTGCCCTCTCCTCGCCGCCCCCACCCCGCCCTCCTCCACGTCCTCTCTCGGGCATTGTTGTGGAACGTTGTGGCTAGTGGCCCAGGCATTTGGAATACTCAGCTATGGCAGTCTGGAGATGGCACAGACAGCTGGTATTAATAAAGGGGTTGTGCGGACTGAGAAGCGCTTTCACCGACTGGATTGGTTTGCACCTAGTGCAAAATAAACTAATTATCTAATTAGAGTGAAAAGTGTGATATTCTTGTGCATTAATTGACCCTCGCAAGTGTTAACATTTGTCATGTGAGTCATCCATGTATCCTGTATATACAGCGTAACAGAATAAAATCAAATTGTCACTGCCATAACCATATTTAATCAAATTACATAATTGCGCATTGTAAAATATATGGAAAGAATGTGTAGTATACTGAGGAGCCCAAACAAGTGACAAAGGATGATATGTCAATGTAATTTAGATTCAAAACATAGTAAAGAAATGTACATTTTATTGCATACAAAATGTCTGTGATTGTTGATGGTTGATAAGTAGCTTCCCGCTGTTATATCTCCATTCGTTCCTATTCCATTGTTGTTACCTGATCCTATCCTATCCCGATGACAACAGAAATCCTATATTGCGCTTTTTGCGTACGGGATAAGTCTTCGGTCTCCAAGATACCAGGCCAGAAAACTAATATCCGAGCGTCATAAGCGTGAAAGACCTATCGAATGGTTACAGCTTCAGATGCAATCGCTTCCAGAAATTTAGAAATCAATGCCGTTAAACATCACTTTACCATGCTGTCCGCCGGTAACAGTCCGGCAACGACTGTGGTTGTCTCTTGTCCCCCGCGTATCAGGATGCAAGCTATCATCAAATTATCATTACTAAGCATTTTAACTTCGTACGCAGACGATGGGCGCCATGCATGAGATGTGTGACAGTGGAAACGATCGATGGAACGATGAAACTAATGGGACAGTCCCCGAAATAATTGTGGGAATTTATGTGATATATTTTATCTCCGACCATAAATCTGTCTGTTATGGGCAGCGGCTGTATCTGTTTAACGTCTCAGAAGGGAGCTACAGGCCTACTGTTCATTAGTAGTCATGTTATCTATCGTACGAATAGTTGGTGAGTCATAAGAACTAAGATGCAGTTATATATGCAAGTTTGTACAAACCGTTATAATTGACTCACGTATTTATCAATGTGATATCACTTATATGTCTACTCAGCCGTGCAGATGTACATAAAGTCGATTAACCACGTTGATGATATATATCTCCACAACCACACACCCCACCCGAACTCGCGTCCAACCTGCATCAACAAGACTATTTTTGTATTTTCACGGCAAGCGATAATTAAGTAGAAAAGCCTCAAATTTGTGTTTGCATTCTCCACCCACCAGAGGGCGTGGCGCTGTCGGATGAGAAGCGGCTGATCAAGCACCTGTTGCAGCAATACAAGGACGTGGGCAAGGTGGGCCGCCCGGTCTTCAACACGTCTGACACCATCACGGTGAAGTACGGCCTGGCACTCATCCAGATTCTCGACCTGGACGAGAAGAACCAGGTGCTCACCACTAACTGCTGGAGCAGATACGTGAGTACAATTACGGCATCGTCTTATAGAATAACTACGCCGTGTTACGCGGTTATTAGGGTCTTTGCCAGCTGGAAGCCTGTTATCGATTTAATTCCACTCGCCGGTTTGGAGGATGAATCCCGATCGCGGTAGACTGTCAATAGGAGTCTCGTTGCTACTGAAACGCAGCAACACGTGGTGATAATTCACAGTTTGGTGCGTGAAATTTTGGATCATGTCGAATAAAACTATGGCTGATGTTGCCATCCTCCTAATACGCAGGAGAAAATTGATTTTTCGTGCAAATAATTTAATTATTATTCACCAGTGCCATAAATCTGCAACGAGCGTTTTGTTTGTGACTAATTGGCAAACATAGCACACAGCGCTAACACCCTCTCATATGAAATTAGTCTCAACAGTTAATATTGATCACAAGACTAACGCCACTTGATCTCATGATATAACTTATGTTTTATTTCTTTGAAAGAATATTATGTAGTTATGACATGTTATGCCATTTCATTCAGTTGGATGCAATATATGTACCGTCCGATTGCCGGTTGACATCATCCTGCCACTCCCCATGTCTACTCCCAGTGTGTCACAGTGTTGGGGAGCAGGCGTTTGATACTCGCCGCGATCACCTCCCGTGTATCGTTATTACTGTGTGTTATTATTTACCTGGGAAACCATGCCGTTGACCTATGTTGACGACCATGGGTGCTAGCTACCACGTGTGCGTGGCGTGTGACGAGGGCGCTGCCATATGACGCCACCCTTATATGTCTCATTGTAGCTGTCTATAGCGCGCAATGTTACACCTTTTGGGATCGTGTTGAAGTTTGCTTCTTTTTTTGAGAGGCAATGTTATTATGTTGCGTCGAAAATGGGATTATAATTTTACATATGATTTTGGAACTTTTTCGGAATTATCCCATTCCAACGGTGTGTCCTTGTTGTTGCACGTACGATCCAATCTTTCTTCGATTTTTCCACGTTGCATTAAGTTAAGGGGCATGAAATATATAGCCTCGTATATTTATTTTCATGTCATGTTTTGCGTCATGTCTCCCCACCAAGACTTCTGTGTGACGTCACATGTCGTTATGCGTTGTTGCGAGTACAGTGCATTAAATTGGTTTGGTGCGTCACATGTGAAATGGTAGAGCTTTCACCGTGTTCTGGAGACCGTATGGAGAGTCTGACTGTTATATATTCTGAAAAGCCAAGCCCCCCGGACAATCATCTTCATTGCTATGCAGACCATGGAGATATCGGGGATACCATGCAAGGACGATATGTTGCCAACTCCCAGTCGTTTTCATACTTTGCCCAGCGATAGGACATATGTGATTACCCAACTCCTGCAACAGAAACAGCTGGTTGTATTGTGATACCGTGTTATCTGATAACGGCGAACCACGCCATCAGAATTGCAGTGCTTTTAGCGATGGCCTGTAAATTCACCATTGCCAAATGGCCGAGCAGCAACAAATAGAAATTCTTCCTTTTTTTAATGTGACCATGGATGGATATTTTTTTTCTATTCGCTCAAGCCCATTTGATATTCTGGGGGTATGACAATCAGTACAGCGGCCATTACTCTTCGGAAAAGCGGCGCTTGCTCTGTAGTTGACATGTGCGGGATGGCGGCAGACAGCACACATTCCCGTCACGTTTGGGACGCGTCAGGGCGCAACGCGCGTGAAGCCTCGAAAATGTCGTCTGCAGGCGACGAGAATAAACTGGATTGAAAGGGCGCCAAAACAAGGGCGGGTGGGTGAAGGTCGGGGTGGGGGTATGGGAGTTCGAGGGCGCTGGGATCAATGCGAAGGAAATCGCTTGGGGTCGGTAATGTAGACATATTACGGTCGTTTGGAGGGCTCAAGGCCGACAATGAAGTCGCATCACCCTGTCAGCTGTAGGAACAGCGGGGTCGCCGCCCCCCCTGGCCACACCAACACGGCTGTCATAATGTCTGCTCGGCTGCCTACGTCCACATGAATCAGCGGCGCCTCATTTCAGGAACGACATCCAATGGCATGATAAAATGTCCCTTCATAGACTGAATTCTGTCCTGATTTATAACTATGTGCTTCTATACGTTATCCTGGTCGCATACAGACCGTGTTTTTTTCACTCCATTCTGTCCCAATGTCTTTCTTTAGGGCCCAGGGGGGAGGGAAAGGAGACTTGGGTCCCTGGGGATGGACGTTTTGTGGGTTAATGGTGATAGTGATGGAGAGGTCTAGTGGGTGGCCGAGGGGCGTGGGGAGCGCGTGTGTGTGTGTGATGGGAGTGTAGATGGAAAGGAGGGGTTATAGCTGCCACCCAGGACAGCTGGGTATAGCGGAGAAGCCCCGAAATAACCATTTGGTGAAACATAAGGAGGATATAAATTAACGATTCCAGCTGAATTCTCTAGAGACAAGACGCTATAGGCGGGGGCGCAGGCGGAGAAAATTTGGCGGGAAAATAGCTGGGCTACCGGGTGTCGTCTGCTATTGGTGGATGCCGCCGGACGACCGCGCACGGGGGACCGATTCATACCCAACTCAGCCCATAAATACGTGACGGCCCATAATCAATAAGTTGCGGTAATTTGCGCTCATGATTTACATGGAATTTCATTATATGCACCATAAAACAAACATTCTCATTGAACGATGAATATGTAAATAACTCAGTGAGGCAAAAAATAACTTCCTAAAATGGGAGGGAGTTTACAAGGGTTAAATAATATAATTTCTGTATCTCATTTTCTCAAATTATTCGTTCTTTTCTGGTCTTTTTTTTACACCTTTTACACCTTGACTTCTTGTCTGCGCCGTTTTCTGTGTCTCATCTTACATGTGTCGTTGTCTCCGTCCGATGCTCATAGTAAGTGAGCCAGCTTTGGGTGAGTTGATTAGATTATATCGTAGATGAGCGTCCGCCGTAGTAAGCTGCCATAATTCATCACGCAGAACCTCGCCAAAATCCGGAGTGCTTTTCATCGAGACATGCTTTCTTGTGTCATCAAGGCGGCATCAAGGTTAGGTTAGGTTACGGCTATTCAAACGTTTGTTTCCCGCCCAAAACCGTGTCAGGCTTTGAACTCATTGTTATATGTATTATGGCCTGATAAGTGCAAGTATTATTATTCTCGCTCACTTAATTATCCCTGACATTCTTTGCCTGTAGCCCGCTCAACATCTTGAAAGTGGTATGATAAACTGGGAAAGTACACACAGATCTTTGACGTAGTGCACATAACTTAACCTTTCCTGGCAGGTTTTCCGAAACAATTTTACATAAATGTTCCAGTCGTGTTAAATGTGAATGTCCACCTTTTATTTCAGTATCCTATGCATATTCTGTTTAATTGGCGGGAATATATGTGTAAAAAGCTTTTAAAAAAAGTCTCCGTTGAGAAATATCTCGCGTATCATTACAACAGGCGTCCTCTTTATTATTTACATACTTTGCGCATAAATGCATACAATATGTAAGCGGCAGCCATTTTATTTGTGGTGGCGAAGGCCAAGCCACCTAGAGAAGGGGAGGGTGTGTGTGTGCTTAACACATTACTGGGTAATAGCCCCCTCCCTCCCCCCCCCCCCCCCCTAACACACCCATACATACGGGGCCGCCTCAGTTCGGAGGTTAGCTGTAATGGTGTCAGTTTCCGGTTGTGTCACGTGATGAGACCCAATTTGCTGGTGACATAATACAGCTTCTCGAAGTTAACAGGCACAGGAAGTTATAGCTCTATGTATGTTAACTTGGCAAAATCGAGCTCCATGTACCTGTTAACTTAGTGAAATCGAGCTTCATGTACCTGTTAACTTGGTGAAATCGAGCATCATGTACCTGTTAACTTGGTGAAATGGAGCTTCATGTACCTGTTAACTTGGTGAAATCGAGCTTCGTTTAGTAGTACTCCACAGGGGGGAGGGGAGGGGGGGGGGGTAAGACTAAAATGACGTCATACCTGGTGCCCCACATCTGGTTGGTATATTCACATTTCTCCAGAATCCTGGCTCCAAAGACAAATACGACTGGCGCCATACGCCGGCGGAGAGGGGGAGCGGGGTGGGTGTTGGGTTGGAGGCCGGGGGGCAGGGTGTGGGGTGGGGAGAGGGGAGTGGGGAGGGTGGGCGGGCTGGCAGGGTGGGGGATGGGGTGGGGGCTGGGGAGCGGGGAGTGGGGTGGGGAGAGGGGACGGTGAGCCGGATGGCAGGGGGAGCGGGCTGGCGGGATGGGGGGTGGGGTGGGGGCTTGGGAGCGGGGAGTGGGGTGGGGAGAGGAGAAAGGGAAGGGTGAGCGGGATGGCAGGGTGAGCGGGATGGTGGCATGGGGGATGGGGTGGGGGCTGGGGAGCGGGGAATGGGGGAGGGTGTAGGGAGTAGGGGAGGAGCGAGGGGTGGGGAGCGAGGAAGGGGACAGGGAGTGGGGGAAGGGGAGAGGTTGGGCAGTGGGAGTGGGGAGTGGGTATGGGGAGTTGGGGTGGTGAGTGGGTAAGGGGGTCAAGAGAAAGCTCGCGATAAAATCTTCACAGGTTTTTACTCATGTCAACAATATGAAAAATTGCCGCGAAAGTAATGTTTTAGTTTTATAATTTCATATAGTAGACGTGACTGACCACAAGCCCCACCGTGCACTGTGGATGAAGCTGCATGACCATATATCTATATATTGGAATGTCTGTTCGTGGTTACAAACTGATACGCCGTCACAAGTCGAGCGTCTTTATCATTGCCAACGGTCTGATTAACACCCAATCTACAGCCGCTGAGGGTGAAAAGCCACTGATTTTCACGCCGTTAACAGTGGGCAGAAATGCTGATTCGTCCTGATTCGGCGAGTTATGGGTTGGAGTGTATCTCGGCACTGCGCAAATATTGATCCCCATTGTAGATGTTTTGTTTCTCTTTGCTTTAGGTTACCAGTCGCAAGGCACTTTATTTATTCATTAATCAGGCACGATTCTGTGCGATAGGCGCTGATCGGTTTGCACCGAAGTTGATTCAGTTGATTTTTGTTGCTCTGGCAAAAGGCAGTTGGGGAGCTGAACCACGCATGCTCCAGCTCCTCCGCGACTAAGACGGTTAAAAATATGAACAATTACACGAAGAAAAATACTCCCGAAAGGAAGGCCAAGGAATTGCAAAGCCATTGCGATCGGTTGCGCAGCTTGCCAAGTTGTTTTCCTACCTCGTAATTCATTGACAAAGCAGTCTGATCCACGACCGCCGACCACTTCTCCGGCTTTACCCATTGTGGCCATGTTTTTAACCCTACGAGACAACATCCCAGGATAATGGTGGGCAATCTTTGCATAATTATGCAGTCAAGCCGGGACGTTGATAACAATGGTGACAATGTAAACGATGACCTTTTTGCCTGTAAACAGAACAGGGGCGCCGGGTGGAAGGCGGTAGATGGCGACGCTGAAGCGTTCTAAAGTATAAAAGTTTAAGGGCTATATGGAAATTTAAAATATCGATTTGTATAGAGTCATAAGGCGGTGGAGAAATATGACAAAGACACGACTAATTCCCGCGACATGCTTCTCCCCGCTAAGCAACAAAATAGACATTTTGGATTAACAGCTTAACTAAACTTCCTTCCCAGATACAATATCGTTTTATTGTTACTGATGGGTGTGCCACGGTACTGCCACTGTGCTTGCAGAATGCGTGTCTTCACCAGTGGAAGTGGTGAGGGTACGCTAATGTAAACTCAGGCGGAACGATCTCTCAACCGACGACACAATGATTTGGCAGTCGGACACAAAGCAAAAAAACTGAGCAACATGTTGTAACTAGATTAATCGTGTTTATAAATATTAGGCATTACAGACTGCACCAGTACGTAGAGCAAGGTAGTTAGATAGGTAGGTCCCGATTATAACAGTGTAGTATTTTTACAGTTTTCATACATTATACATTCGATCTAATACAATAACATTAACGACATCACAATAAATTCGGTCCAAGATCACTTATCAAAGGTATTACAGTAGACTTGTGGAGAACGTCGTGGTGCTGACGAAAAGCTTCACACATCACCTCTGTATCGACCAACATCATATGGAGCTTCTACATAAGTATTGGGAATATTTATGGTATGGGCGTCTGTATAAAATAAGGTAAATTTCCGTCAGTCTGTCGACCTACAGCTACGTTAGTCCGTACTTGTCAAAGTCCAAAAGTCAAAGTACTCTTCCTATTTCGCGCCGAAACCCCTGTCGTCTCCCTAGTCACGTGATTCCGACCAACCCCGTATCCTTATTTGTATAGTCGTGTATTTCCGGATGTTCTAAATTTCCTGCGTCACTACAACAGTTCAAATGCAGATTTTGAACGTGCGAAGAAGACGTGGATATCGGGGTCGAGGCAAATTTTACGTGAAGATACATGATACTGTCGTATTTTATATCTGTAGCTTTATATATACACTACATGCAAAGGTCACATTCTCCAGTCTTGTTTTCCATGAAACGCGGTGAGCGATAATAGGTCTATATGTACCAATTTACTGACGGAGCAAAGTACAAAAAAAAGGTCATGATAATGATTGTTTCACGTAAAGTTACAAAACATGAAGCACAGAACTTTAATGCCATGAGTGGCTTGGAAACGTTGACACGTATCTCATAAACATGCATCGAAGGTCATTGTGCACAATAAATAAACAGTTGGCACATAGAGTTATCGGAAAATGTCGATGCTATTTTTTCCCTGGAAGAGTTACCGCTAACTTGCGTTTATTACCGCCTTCCGCGAAGTGAAATTTACGCTCAAAGGTGCGCAAGTGTTGCCTTTTCCTTCAAGGCCCGCGCCTCGCTCCCTGCAGCAGGCCTCGGAATAGGGGCTGTCGGTGATAATTTACTGCCGTTACCTCGGCGAGTGAAGTCACGCTGCTGCCGCCTGGCGGATGTTCCTTCCGTTTCACGAGGTGTTCATTGGCTCGTGACTGCCACGCTTGGCGGCATAGGTCACGTAGTGCCTGGAGGCCGGTCGTCTGCGCCGCACGCGCATGCGCACTCGGCAGGAAGACTTCAAACAACGCCCAGGATCCATAGACATCGAAATGTGTGCCACGCCATCAGGTCAGCTGTCAACATCTCGTAAAACCTTACCGCGCCCGAAACAGGAAAATAAGGTGCCTTTCGGCGTCCGAAAATGAAAATTTGTCTGCTTTTTGGCGTTCGAAAAAGAAAATGGTGTGGATTCGGTGTCCCAAATAAGAAAATGGCGTGCCTTTTGGTGTGGCGGAAAGAGGTGGTAGGCGGTTCCTTGCCTTTAGTAGAGCAGGCGGTAAGCGGCCCTTTGCCTACAATAGAGTAGGCGGTAGGCGGTTCCTTTTCTACTTTCTGTGGTAGTAGATAGAAAGTACATTTGACCGTTTTTCAAGAGTTAGAGGGTTGTTCAAAAGTTACATGTATGATGCGTTCTCATGTATTTCTGTCGTTCTCGTTCAACTAATGCCTTGACCAGATGCTGTCGGTATTTTAGTGCATATATGCTATGGTAACCTCGTCTCGCTTGCTTCTTGGCCAGCGTTTTTCTTTCGATTCAAGTTGTACTTCGTGAAGTCACTATCTGACATTGAGATTTGACAAAAAGTCTGTTGGCCTCATCGCTCACCAGTCTCGCCGATGCGTGTAATCTCTAAAACTGCATCCAGACTCATTATAATTACCATGTCCTGGAACACTACCCAGGTCTACACCACCCAGCCCCAACCACCCACATCTCCTCCAGCTCTCACCGTTCGCCGTCTACGAATCTCTGGCAATTACTTACACCCCCCCCCCGCCCCCTTCCCCCCTAGCCCCCCCCCCCCCCGCCCCCGCCATCCCTCCACCTCCCCCCCCGCCCCGTTTCCACCCGTCCTCGGCGTTCCACAAATTGGCCTCCATCCCTATGACATGAATGACCCCAGGAGGCCGTCTTCTGCACCCTGGTCAATAGTACTAGCAAAGCAATTTGACTTCCTTGTCCGGCCGCCAGTTTTCACAAAGACACGCTTTCTCTCTCTCTCTCTTTCTCTCTCCCTCTCTCTGTCTCTCTCTCTCTCCCTCTCTCTCTCTCTCTCTCTCTCTCCCTCTCTCTCTCTCTCTCTCCCTCTCTCCCACTCTCTCTCTCTCTCTCTCTCTCTCTCTCTCTCTCTCTCTCTCCATTCCACCTTCCCGCACTTCCTCTTCTCTCAATCCGAACAGCCAAGTTATTTGATCAGAATCAAACCACGTGCCCTCCTTTCTCATCCCCCCCCCCCTCCCCTTACCCCACCCCTAAGCCCACCCGCTCTCGTACTTCCTGTAAAAATACCTCCTCCGCCGACAGAGGCGGAGGAGGCAGCGCCTTCTGAATTTAACCCTCTTGCGGGAAGAATGGTGACTTTTGAAGGATGAAGGAGTAATGGAAGAAGCTAAGGGATCTGAGACTGGCGTGGGCGTGGCGTGGCGTGGCGTGGCGTGGCGTGGCATGACGTGGCATGGCGTGGCGTGGCGTGGCGTGGCGTGGCGTGGCGTGGCGTGGCGTGGCGTGGTGTGGCGTGGCGTGGCGTGGCGTGGCGTGGCGTGGCGTGGCCACATGGTGGTGAGGGTAGGCGCACACAACAAAAACCCTTTGACTGGGTCTGAAAGAGTTCAGGTGGGGCAGACAGCGTACAAACAAACACCTACGCCAATCTACGGCTAAACCGTTCATCACCGGCACTTGGCGAATTTCCTCCTGGGTGAATCTTCTGTTTTTCCCCCAGCCGTCACTAAGCCTTCAATATATCTCGGGCAGATGGGTAGAGCCTCATACTGGCGTCTCTTTCCTCCCCAGCCACCTTTTCTCTCCCACTCCCTCCATCTCTTCCTCGCTCCGCCTCTGGTCTAGGTTCCGTTTCTTGCCTACAGTAGAGCAGGCGGTAGGCGGTTCCTTGCTTACAGCAATGTAGGTTTTTCCTCTCCTGCTGTAGAACAGGCGGTAGGCGGTTCCTTGCCTACAGTAGAGCAGGCGGTAAGCGGTTCCTTGCCTACAGTAGAGCAGGTGGTAGGCGGTTCCTTGCTTACAGCAATGTATTTTTTTCCTCTCCTACTGTAGAACAGGCGGTAGGCGGTTCCTTGCTGACAGTAGAGCAGGCGGTAAGCGGTTCCTTGCCTACAGTAGAGCAGGCGGTAGGCGGTTCCTTACCTACAGCAATGTAGGTATTTCCTCCCCTACAGTAGAACAGGCGGTAGGGGGTTCCTTGTCTACAGTAGAGCAGGCGGTAGGCGGTTACTTGCCTACAGTAGAGCAGGCGGTAGGCGGTTCCTTGCCTACAGTAGAGCAGGCGGTAGGCGGTTCCTTGCCTACAGTAGAGCAGGCGGTAGGCGGTTCGTTGCTTACACTAGAGCAGGCGGTAGGCGGCCCTTTGCATACAGTAGAGCAGGCGGTAGGCGGTTCCTTGCCTACAGCAATATAGGTGTTTCCTCTCCTACAGTAGAGCAGGCGGTAGGCGGTTCCTTGCTTACAGCAATGTAGGTGTTTCCTCTCCTACAGTAGAACAGGCGGTAGGCGGTTTCTTGCCTACAGTAGAGCAGGCGGTAGGCGGTTCCTTGCCGACAGTAGAGCGGGCGGTAGGCGGTTCCTTGCCTACAGCAATGTAGGTGTTTCCTCTCCTACAGTAGAACAGGCGGTAGGCGGTTCCTTGCCTACAGCAATGTAGGTGTTTCCTCTCCTACAGTAGAACAGGCGGTAGGCGGTTCCTTGCCTACAGTAGAGCAGGCGGTAGGCGGCCCTATGCCTACAGTAGAGTAGGCGGTAGGCGGACATGGCATTCCTGGGGTGTGTTGACTAATAGCGCCGGGGCCCAGGGCCTGTTGTCCGACGGGCGCTGCTGGCAGTCGCGATATTCCCCTCGGGGCCACGCGGCCTTTGTGTCAGGGGGAATAAATATAAAAGTCTGTCCCGACTGAATCGGGTTGACGAATTTACACTTCTAATAACGGCTCATCCCCCCCTTGGGGTGGGGAGAGGGGTGTAGAGAAGGAACAGAGGCGGGGCGGGCTAGCGGGATGGGGGGGGGGGGGGACTAATTGAGGGGGGGTACTGCGTATAAACGCATCACGTGTTTTTGTTCTACCCCCGAAACAATATCACCAACGCCAGTGCTGCCCCCTTGTGTCACGTCTCGCCGTTACGTCATCCACCCCCACCCCCCACCCCCCACCAGCCCATCTCTCATACTTACCCGTTATAGTCCCAACCCTGTCCACCCCCTTCCGCCCTCCTCCTCCCGATCTCCCTCCCAATCAACACTTATACACATTTAAAAACTTGGTTTTGAATTACACAGATGTCGTTATGAATTATCCTGTCATTCGGCCATACTTGGCTAAAGACATTGGAATGGATGAAAACTTCTTTTTATCTTATATCAAGTTACGCGAGTTACCACAGCGGGGGATGCCTCCGCAAATCCTACAGCAATCGTGGCTTGGTCGTCACGTGATTGTCTAAAGTGCTTGTCGCTTAGCGTACCAGAATCCCCGGAATGATTGACACAGTCTATGTGACCCATATGCAGCCTGGGTCTGTGGTAGGTCTGTGGGAAACAAATGCGTTGTTTTAGGGCCACCTCGTGCTAAACTTGGGCCAAGCAACCTAACGGGGCAGTGAAATGGGATTGAATGAAACATGTTCTTTAATGCCACCTCGTGCTAAACTGGGGCCAAGCAACCTAACGGGGCAGTGAAATGAGATTGAATGAAACATGTTCTTTAATGCCACCTCGTGCTAAACTGGGGCCAAGCAACCTAACGGGGCAGTGAAATGGGATTGAATGAAACATGTTCTTTAATGCCACCTCGTGCTAAACTGGGGCCAAGCAACCTAACGGGGCAGTGAAATGGGATTGAATGAAACATGTTTTTTAATGCCACCTCGTGCTAAACTGGGGCCAAGCAACCTAACGGGGTAGTGAAATGGGATTGAATGAAACATGTTCTTTAATGCCACCTCGTGCTAAACTGGGGCCAAGCAACCTAACGGGGCAGTGAAATGGGATTGAATGAAACATGTTCTTTAATGCCACCTCGTGCTAAACTGGGGCCAAGCAACCTAACGGGGCAGTGAAATGGGATTGAATGAAACATGTTCTTTAATGCCACCTCGTGCTAAACTTGGGCCAAGCAACCTAACGGGGTAGTGAAATGGGATTGAATGAAACATGTTCTTTAATGCCACCTCGTGCTAAACTGGGGCCAAGCAACCTAACGGGGTAGTGAAATGGGATTGAATGAAACATGTTCTTTAATGCCACCTCGTGCTAAACTGGGGCCAAGCAACCTAACGGGGTAGTGAAATGGGATTGAATGAAACATGTTCTTTAATGCCACCTCGTGCTAAACTGGGGCCAAGCAACCTAACGGGGTAGTGAAATGGGATTGAATGAAACATGTTCTTTAATGCCACCTCGTGCTAAACTGGGGCCAAGCAACCTAACGGGGTAGTGAAATGGGATTGAATGAAATATGATCCAGATGTAGATTCGAACCCACGACCTTGCACGACCCGAATATTCCACGATAGGTGAAGTGAGCTTGATTAGCCAAATACCATGATCACAATTAAACCGTCAGCAATTGCCTACACATCCATTTTCATTATCTTCATATCAATAGAAAAAACAATCGAAAAAATCAATCGAAAGCGACAGTTATGCGCCCCATAATGATATATTCTGCCATAAAAGTTATTTTTCCTTGGAACGAACACGCATGTTGGGAGACAGCTTAACCACGGCGATTGGGTTTCAATTATATTACGTATGTTCGTATGACGGATTGTCCGGACAGCATCCCGTGGCTATGAGGGCTGGTGATGGATAATGGTTATGTCAGCCGTAAAGTGTATGGAGTTGAGACTCTTTCTGTACTCGTCCGTCTGCGTGCCTCAGATGTGTTACTAAAGGTGTGGGGCGGAAGCCGGACGAATGCGGGGGTGGGGGTTACTCCGTCCTGAAAGTACTCTCCCCCCTACTCCCATGCACCCCCACCCCCTCCCACCCCGCCTCTTCCAGCGGAGGGGTGCTGTGGGGGTGCCTGGGGTGTGTATATCCGGGAGCTGGTATGGGTGGAGGGGGCGGATTCATCCATAATTCAGCGCACAGCTTGTCTCTGATCGGCCCCCAGACATTCATCAGACACCCCTACCCCACCACCACCACCCGCCCCCAATCCGCGCTCACTCACCCCCCCCCCCCGCCCCCACCCCTCTGCCCACTTCCGCCCCCCACCGTCTTGACTTCACCTTTGCCCGATCCGAGACCATTTGTCAGAGCGTCCCAGCCACAGCGCCGCCTCACGGGCGGTGTCGTCATTACTTCCGCCCGCGACTCTTTGACCTAAATTGGCTAACAACTCGGAGAGAAAGAAAGAGGAGTGGTTAAGGCAAGGGGATGGGCGGAGGGGGGGGGGGGAGTGGAGGGGTAATTGGGCCGTGGTGGTGTGGAGAGGTGGGGGACGTTGGCAGGAAGGGAGTGGGGCGGGCGGGGGCAAAACATCATGTGTGTGTAATTAATTCTTTCTCCCCTGACGGACGGGCAGCTAGCAATGCCTCGGAAGAAATGTTTAGACAACCTCGCAATACACCACCGCTCCATCCACGCCCACCCATGATATGACCCCCCCGGCCCCTTCCACCCGCTGCTCAACCCACACACCACCGCCCTCACAGTCCCCCAGGCCCACCGACTACTGCCCGCTCCATCTGTCGACGACATATCCTATCTAAACGCCCCTTCTCCACCCCACCCCTTACACGAGCCCACTCCCCGGCCATGCTCACCACCCACTCCACTCCACCCCCACCACCCCCTCCAATTCCTCCCCCGGAAGTCAGCTAAACCCCACAAGGAGCGGAATGCAAACAACTCGTTAAAAACCCGGCAGATGTCCCTCTTAATTACTGGCCTTCCCTGAGCGGTGTGCTGGCGTACACGTGAGAGAAGGGGTGGGGGGGGGGGAGGTGGGAGGGCCGTGGCTGGGTGGAAGGCTGGGTGGGTGGCGCCGCGGTGAGGTCCCAGGTCGAGTGACAGCGTAACTTCCGGTTCGCCATGATGGCGGAGATGGCTTTAATCCACGCCACAGATCATTCAGGGGAAGATCGCGAAGAGGAACGAGAGGGCAGGGGGGTGGGGGGGGGGGGCTGGGAGGGCAGAGGGCATTGGGGTTATGGAGAGGGCTTCGGAGCGTGGATTGCGCCCGGGGGGAAATCAGTGTTCCTACCTGATTGTTCAGGCCCTTGTTGACGTATCGATGGACGACTAACACCTGCTCACGTGGTACATCCGCCAGTGGATGCGTTCATAACACTTCGGGACCTATCACCATGAGGCATATTCCTCGGCGGTCACATTCATTCGTTGAACTTACTATCCTCCGAGCGCAATCCCACTGTGTGCCGTGTGCCCACTACCATACCGAGACGTCGTAGGGCTTGCCGATGACCTGCAACTAATGGAATTCTATTTCTACAAATATGGAAAGGAATGGCATACATATATAGAAAGAATAAGAAACATAGAATTATGTACAATGACTTTCTAACAACAGGCATTTGCTGATCAGGGTGGGGGGTGGGGGTGGGGGTGAGGCATTGGGATGTTTAAGCAACGTAGAAACGAAACTTAAATAGTGCAAATTGTGGCATATGATGACAATGGGTCAAAGATAATTGTGACGCCCCCCCCCCCCACTCTTCCCACACCACACCACATCCACCCACTCCTCCTCCTATAATATGTCTATTGACATTCTAGTTTTATATTTAAGCCTTCTGCCAGGGAACGTTTTCCCCCAAGTCTAAGGGCATGCCTCACTGATCATCTCATCTCGTTAAAATATCTAGTCTCTTCGTCTGGGTAAAGCACCAATTTCAATCCCCTGAAGCTCCATATATGCAAGTACGCTTCCACTTTAATCTGAAAAAGCAGTAAGTTTCTGCCCGATTTACTGCATCGGGAGTATAGCCTCTAAACCAATCATGTGTGGTATAGACTGCCACAAGCCTCCAGAATAACGGAGTAAGTCGCCACTTTCCGAATCAAATTTTGTTTGGCTGCGGAGTGCGCGCTGGTCTCCCAATTTCGTTCCTTCTCACTCCTCCACTCGAATCACGAATTCTCTTTAATCTAATCAACGACCGACTGCTACAGACAGATTCCAGGGTTCCATCGCCTGTAATGATGGATATGAAGCTGCCGGTATCATACCCGACACCGATCACCCTTCCCTCAGCCCCGGCCCCGGCCCCGGCCCCGGCCCCGGGCCCGGCCCCGGCCCCGGCCCCGGCCCCGGCCCCCGGCCCCGGCCCCGGCCTGGGCCCTGCCCAGGCCCCGGCATCACCGCCGCCTCCCCCCCTACGCACCCATTCATTCCCCAACACCGCTCCCTCGCCCCCACACCATCCCCTCTCAACCTCCGATCGCACAACCTAGCCCCCTCCCTCCTACCGCGGCCAAAGGCCTCCCTTCCGCCCCTACCAAACGTCCCCCCCACCTCCCCTGTCACTGCCTTTCAACCTTACCACACCCCCTGCGATCCCACCCCATTCCCTTAACCCCCTTCTACCCCCACATCTACTTATCCTTGCCCATACCTCACCCCCCTACCTCGCTACCCAAATATCTACCATTAATCAGATCCACCCACTC
>OZ025251.1:39856958-39934307 GCA_964019135.1 Arenicola marina | reverse complement strand
CCACCCGACTCTAGAGGCGTAGACCCAGTAAAATATTTTGTTGGATTTTTTTTTACTATTGCAAATACTCACTCTGCCATTCTTACAGACGCATAAACAACCATATAAACCAGGCTCTATCCGGAATAGACCTAATATACTGCTATGTAACAGACGGTGCCCGTTGTCTTCAAATTATTTCCGCTTTCCGCTTTCCGTATTATAGTGGCTATTAGAAGATGGTAAATGAGTATTATGCATCAGATATATTTCTCTGCCCTGTCCATGCATATGTCTCACCGTGGTTCCTGCTGAGCGGAAGCTGGGTGAAGCTCAGAGCTCAAGAGTTTGGGCTCTACCCATAAATCACTCAAAAAGTTCCCCAGAATAAATAGGGATAAGAATGATTGCCTCATCTATTTTTTTTATCAAAATAACCCAAGACTTCTTGTGATCGCACTTGTTGACCAAGTCTCAATTTGCATAGTCATGGGATGAGACGCCATCCCCCCCTTGCCGCCCCCATCCTCCCGTATCTCGTTTGCTTACAGCTACCACAGCCACTTTTGTTGCTCGCTGTTTGTTATTCCAGCTATCGATCACCGCTTTTATATCCCGTTTGCATTAACGCCATCCTGCTAGCACGGATAGGGTCGGTGCGACTCCTGCATCACGTGTACCGCCCTATTATCGCTATACCCGCTGTCCATCAGGGCCTAAGACAGGTATGAAATGACGCCCGCCCTCCGCGAGGGTTGCGGGTCGCTAGGCATGATGGGGGATACTCGGAGGAACCCGGATGTTGACCCTGTGTGTGTGCGCGCGCCGCTCGCTGGCGCCGTCTTTCATATCTCAGTCCTCTCCCCTTTCCTAGCGTAGGTATTACAATACACGCTTATATCCTACCATGTAGGCATTATGATGCAATGGTACAGATGTCGGTTGGCCCAAAATGTTGAATCATGGTCGGTATTTCTCCCCTCTTCTTATCTTCTTAATGCTAAGTGAAATTTGTTTCCCGGCAAAGAACAGAAAAAAGCCTTTCACAAAAAACATGTTCAGAAGGACGAATGTGCCAACCTCTAAGTCCACATCACAGTGAAGGTTAAGAAGATCACCGCCAGGAGCTGAAAACTCTCACGTTGTGACAGAAAGGCACGTTTGTGTCTTACTGACATCATTACTATGAATACGGGACCAGATGTGTCATATGTATGCCCTCCCACACCATATCAAGCGCTTTGGTCTGCAACAGTTGCAAGGGCGGATCCAGGAGGGGACTCCAGATGGTCCACACACCCCTCCCCTTTTGGAGGAAGAATGTCGTTTTTCAATGCAAAATTTAGGCCATCGGAGGCGTGGACCCCCCGCCCATCTTTGAGGAAGAACGCTGTGTGAGGTCGCCTGGACCCCCCCCCCCACCCCCACCCCCTCCCCCGCCCCCCCGGTCGTCACAAATTTGGAGGTTTGCCCGGTCGCAATTTTGTTCAGAGCACCCCCCCCCCCCCCGCACACTCCCAGTGGCAAATTTGGACCCACCTCCTATTCAAATTCCCGGATCCGCCCCTGACAGTTGTGAGCATAATACTACCTATTGGGGCATTTCGACGATGAGTGTTGATCCCATACTCGTGACGAGTTTTGGGCACATCTCCCGCGTCAGGCATAGTTACTGTAACTTTCATCCTTAGGCCTACCTGTCGCTAGAACCGCGCCAGCTTTATGATATTAACATGTGACACCCAAACCTAACATCACAAGCGCTGAGTAAACGACGCGAGAATTAAATGTCTCCGAATAAGGCAACGAAATTCATCATCTAAAATCTAAAACATGCTTCACAGTAATAGTGACACGCTTAATCCGCAATGGCTTAATGTGGGTCGCAGACAAAGGTTAACATGACAGCAAGTGACGTGCCTGGATCGTCCACAGTAGCCGTATCCGATTATCGGGATCAATCAGATGCATTGAAGTCATGCTGCTCTGCGCCGGATAAAGGATTTACAGCTTGCACGCCATGTTGTAATTTTAGTTGCTTCATTTTAGTTTTACAACATTTTGGCTGAATGCGTGTTTGTCGAACAAGCTGATTCTAGATTGGCACAGCTTATCACCCAATCATCACATCAGTCTGTATTCACCAGGTGGATATAATCAATAGCTGTTCCATATTACCAATGTTGTACATTTTTATTCTGTGTATGGTTGGACATGTTTAAAATGATAATTTTGAATATTAGTATTAAAACCCTCGCCCGCCATGTTGCTGTCTCATATACAACACTATTTGATATAGCACACCGATCTCCCGGCAGAGGACGGGCGTTACGCTTGCGCCATAGTCCCTCTGCCCCACGACAAATTTAACCATCAGAATTATCTTTCATACGCGAAAATTTAAATGAATCGAATCGAAGATAAATTCGCAGTTTGGCATCAAATACACCACTGTTTAGCATTTACTGTGCCACTGGTACCATACCTGACGAATGCATATGAGTTGGATTAATTTGAAGCCATGTTACTTTCGAACTATATTTTCGAGTGCGGTCGAGGTCAAAGGCGTGAAGCGTTTTGAACTTTGACCGCGTGTTATTTTGAAATATTTTTTCGCTTAACTCTTCCATTGTGATCATTCTACAACGGAATTTTTATGTTTTTCAAATTCTGCATCGATTAATTCAATATTCAATCTAAAATAATCCTCTAAAACCATTCGTGCCCCCCAGGACCGTTGGGTCAACCGTGAAGTGGGCGGTGACGTGGGGCAGAGGTGATGTGAGGAACGAGCTCCCTCTACCGGTAGATTGATAGCACACAAGCACACATTCTGGCTGTCAGCGCTTTACGACACCCGGATGTTATGGCGGTGCCGTCACCTGAACTACCCCTGTTGATCTCTCGCATGATTCATGCAGCGTTGGATAACGTCTTGTTCACGGAATCGATTCATTCATACCAGTTGGTTTTTGTAAAAAGTTCCTTTCTGGCCTGGACGATGTCACTGGACAGCCTTAATCGCCTGCTTCATATTATCTGGGTCGTCATGGAAGAAGTCTCGTGCTGAGTCTCGTTAGGTGTAGACACGCGAGAATTGCATCGTCATTCCCCGAGACGTCGTTTTACGCTAGCAGTCGCATGATCGCGAAAACAAAAAGTTTAGAATAACAAAAATGGCAAATCCTTGCTTGGAAATTCATTACTGTTATTTTTTGGTTGCATGATCGCGCAAACAAAAAAATGTAGAATGACAAAAAAGACAAATCCTCGCTTAGAAATTCATTATTGTTATTTGTTGGTCACAGGTTAATAATCGACGCCGCCGGGTGTCCATTCAGTGTCGACAAGGAGCGCGCTCGTCACGCCACATTAATGTGTAATGAATAGGTGGATGGCGACGGGCGCGCCTGTCAATAAAACAAGTCCATCTGGATGGCTCCTGGCCCTAAATTGGACGAGGAGGGCATTATTAGACATGCAGTATGTTAATTGAAAATTGATTGACGTTGATTAATTAGTACCTTTGGAACTTTATATATTAAAAGGTGGAACAAAAAAAGTGAGATATCGCCATTTTTTCACCTTCCTGTATCTCGATGTTCGTGAATGCTGCGGGGGTGTTGTGGCTGCTCGCTTGCTGTGGGATAATTGTCCTGGTTGTCACGGGGACGGCAAAGTGGAAGTTACAGCTACCTGCGGAGAGAGGCGGGACCGGGTGGATATGGAGGATGGGGGATTTGGGGGGGGGGGGGGAGGAGAGGGGCATTAGGCTCACAAGAGTTACATAGGATGTCGCAAATAGAACAAAGGGTCAACGTAAATTAGCTCCTGGGGAGGAGGAAGAGAAGTCGGCGGACTAGGAACGGGTGGGGATTGGGGTGGGGGTGATAATCTGTGGGGCGGCGTTCGGGGTTTGAAATTAAAGCAGTGGGAGGGGTAGTGGTGAGGAGGCGAGGTTTCGTGACAACGACAGGCGTATAACGGAGGGGCAATTACCACATGTAACGGTACTTCTCCAACCCCCTCCCCCTCCCCCTGCCCCTTCCCCTACCCCTTCCCCGCCCACTCTCCTTCTGAACCCTGGTGTGATGTAGCAGGTTTTTTTCGTTGTTTAAAGTGTTCGTGCCACGCCAAATCAACCTTAGCTCATATTAATCTTTGGTGTTTCCACACTTATGTTATCGAGCTACAATGCCCCAACTAGTAGATAGGAATACCTTTTCCACTTGTTTTCGCACATGCCGGTTTAAATTCTGCGAGCGAGGAAAGTGACGTCAAAGGGGAATCCAAACGCATGGGCTTTTAGATTGAGACTCAAATTATCTCTGCTCATTGGCTTGAACTCAACGAAAAGCACTCAACCATGAGGATAATACACGCCCTCGACAACAGATGCCTGCACACTGCATCAAAGCTCACCTGTCAATCTTGTGACATCATTGGGGAATTTCTAAATAACGCTCAGATGCAATGGTCCCAGAATTAAACCCGCCGGACCTCACTTTTGCTACTTCGGCGAACGCGTTTATGGTGATATCGTGGAATAAAAACTGTAAACTCCCATTAAAACACATTCTTATTTGTTTGTTAACTCTGAGCTAAACAAAATCGTGCCGCGTTACAAGAAGCTAGCGGGCGGTGAGAGTGGGGAGGGAAGGGGGGGGAGGGTATGGCTTCAGAGGGTATGGGCTTGGGCTGGTCTGGCATACATTGCCGCACTGTTCACGCGGAAAAAAATGGCTGAAATAGAGATGTTGGCACTGACAACAACAATACCACCATCGGTCAGCTTCATGTCCCGTGGCTATCCGTCTAAATATCAGCGGCTTATTTGCCGGAGAGCGTTGCCCTTTCCGAGGGCAGACACTATGCCGCACTCATATAGAAAAGCAACCACATAAAAACAGACAACGGGAAATAACCATATGTGTAACTCCATCAGGATAACCGCCAACAGCCATGCGAGAGTATAATAACAAACTTCTCAGCCACATCACCACACGCGCCTTCCGCCTGGTCGTACATAAAATGCCAAAAAAGTAGTCCCGGCGGGCAGAGAGTTTGTTGCCGCTGACGCATAAGAACAATGGGTGACACCTGCGCATTTCGTATTTTAGATCAGGCGGAACGACGCGGGACTCCTCTCAAGTCTCGTGATATGTCGTATTATGACCCACAAAATAGGTAGAGGATTTGGGTGTGACATAAAATCCCTATAAAAATTACGTTTTCACCGTCGGATTACAGTGAGGTTCACCACGTGGCGCACGACAGGTGTCGGTCTCCGAACCACGTGACGTGACCCTGTTGGTAGATTGATGGACTGACGAGGCGGGTGTTTTATCCAATTGTCCCCGTTTGCTTTCAAACGGATTAGATTAATAGGCTTTTGACGTATTGCGGTTGTGGGTTATGCAATTACAGCACCCCTCCCCCCTCCCCCTTTCCCCGTGTGAGGGCGCTCCTGTCATCCTTTCAGGAAATAATCTTACCCCTATTATCGTCTCGTGTATTTTGGACATGTTTTATCAGGGGCGAAGGAGAGGACGGAGGGTGGGGGGGGGGGCGGGTTACGGGATAAAGAATGAGCGTAATCATTTGTGTCAATCACATCAGTTATTTCAGCCACGGCGGAGGAAAGTGCATTCAGAAAAGATTGGGTTATGGCAGTTGATTTCCAATCTACTTCCCGTCTTCCTTCTGTCATGCTATGATATTCTGATGCATGGCGGATGGTTAATTAACACTGGTTAACTGGTGAACACTATTCCGGTCTCAGTTCCTAGTAAGCCGGCTGAGCTGCATATCAACAGGTCGTGGGAACAAACCCTGGTACTTGCATGGATATGCAGAGATATGACACATATAATGTGAACATGTGTAATATTCAAGGACATGAGTATTAGCTGTGAGATTGATAACTTCGGTAAAGCCCGTCGACAAGACGTTAGATGATGAGCTTCCGAAGCCCTTATCTTTTTTCTCGAGCCCGATGCTATTGCCATCATGATTTAATACGGTATCCATGGAAACTGTATCCCAACGAATGAGCGTCCTCCCTGGAAAATGCCGGAAATTGGACGTCACAGGACTTCCGGTCCGAGTATAGGGCCAGCCGGGCGGCGTCCTGAAGTGTATTCAAATTGGACGCAAACGGAGTCAATCTAACTTCCGCCCGATGGCAGAAAAGGGCAAAATATGTTGTTGGATGCAGACGCTGACAAACACAGCCCGCTGCAGCCGGTTAAACAGAAGGGCTGGTCCCGGAGATGACCTGGAGGGAGCCTCAGTGTCTGGCGGGGCGGGGGGGCCTCCCTCCCCCACCCCTCCGCTCGTCCCTAGCCCCTCCCCGCTCCATCGGGAGCTCTCATTAGGACTGGTATTGTATCATTACAGTCTCTTCAATTTCCTGGCTCCCCATCCGTGCTGGGGAGGATGCGACTGAACTAATTCACAGTCTGGATGGCGGGGTGACGGGGTGGGGGTGGGGTGACCGGGTAGGGGTGTGGTGACTGTCGGGTGGGGGGTGACTAGGTAGGGTTAGGGTGACTGGGTGGGGGTGGGGTGACTGGGTGAGGGTGGGGTGATTGGGTGGGGGGGGGGCGGTGACTGGGTGAGGGTGGGATGATTGGGTAGGGATGGGGTGACTGGGTAGGGGCTGGATGGGGTGACTGGTGGGTGACAGGGCGAGGATCAGGTTACTGGGTGGAGGTGGGGTGACTGGTGGGGTGACTGGGTGTGGCTGGATCTTGGGTAATGGTGAGGTGACTGGGTGGGGGTGGGGTGAATGTTTGGATGACTGGGTGGTGGTGGGGTGACATCCATGCGAAAAAAACTGTATTTGTGGAATTTTGTCACTCGGTTATCAACGCGTACTCAGATTCCTGTTAACAACATAGACAGACAGACAATTACATCTAACTTCCTGGTAACAGATATGATCTATGACAAACATCTAAGCCCGCGAAACGGATAAAATCGTACCCAGAGAGCGAGGAAACGATTGGTGGACCAGGGGAGGTGAGGGTGGGGGGGGGGGGGGCGGGCGACAAACAGGAAGAACTCATGTTGTCTCGATTTGTTACGGAAGCGCCATAGTATTTTTGTCACGTGGACAAGCTTGCGGCTAAAGGGAGGGGCGGGGGGGGGGGGGGGCGGGGGGACCCCGGGATACAAAGGCCGTTTGATCTGCCTGTTGAAAGTCCTGTTTTCGACATAACCCTATCACCCCATAGCCATGTAACATTTTTATGTCAAAACTATGCTTCGTCTATAGCGTCGTTTGTCATGTTCCAACGGTAATTATTTGTTGACTTCTTTGCGTTGCCTTTTGATCTGTAGCATCAAACGATTGGTGATGTAATGCCTGGCTATAAGTGTGCTGTGTTTTTCAGTCAATGATCAGTCTGTCGGTGACACATAGTATCTCGCTCAATATCTCTCGGTTAAGCATGGGACGTCCATACTCGGATTCTATTTAAATGCTAGAACTTGTAAAACTGGTTTTTTAGCGAGCGCAAGCGGGCTCTTAAGGTAACATGCATGCGTATTCAAAGTCCATTTCAAGCATAGGCTTAGGACTTTCATTTCGCGTAACAGCCCCCATGAGACGTTTGATTCGGAGTAAATATCAGCTGTACATAAATGTATTCAAGCAAAGAGAGGTTGAAGCATAGTATGTCATGTCTTTAATAATTGAATCAGCTGCCCCCACGAAATTAACGAATAAATTATTCAATGTTAACACTGGATGTATACTTCAAATTAAAGTTAATTTATAAGCGACGGGCTAAATGACAATGTCTGTTGCCAAGCAGAGCGCTCTTTGTGACCGCCCATCGGCTGCTGTCATAGTGAGTAGTTTGTGTCGTAAAAATGTTATAAACATGACGTCACAATGGGAGTTCCTAAGCAACCGAATGATATGACAAGCACGTGCATGGCATTCGTCATCCCGCCAAAGATATTCTTTATGGCAAGCCGAAGCGAGATTAATTTTGAATATTAATCTAGATGTATCCCCTCGGAATATCAGAATTAATAAATATACGCTCGCATTTTTAAGGTAGCACCTATCCATATTAGAATTAGGCAAACTGAGGCATTTAGTCATTATAGCAGAGAAGCGTCAGCATACGCTTATTCTCACCATGTTGTAACGCAACATCAAACAGTATTTATACGTGAATCGCATTGCATAAATTTACCACCATTCCTTGCACACCAGTTTACGTAATTGGATGATGAGGTTATCCTATTGAGATCTATAGTATGAGTGATGAGTTTAACAGGAACTGGTGTTCTAGAATTATTGTCCACGAGATTAATGCTGGATCTTTGAGACTTACTACCAATAATAGCAAATCAGCAAATCATGAATTATGCTCACCGGTGTCTGCCTGGGGGGGAGGGAGGTGGTCAGGGGCCGCTGGATGCTGTGTATATATCGCTGTGGAAGGGGTGTACGAGACAGTATAGAAACCAGCGCGCTACCACCTAACTCAATTATCAGGAAATGCACAATCAAGTTACCGGGAATTCCAGGAGAAAATGGCTCCACGGGGTCGGCCATAACTGAACCATGCTTGAAACGCGTGAGGTTTTATTACTTGGGCAATGACTGGCCGATTTACAATCAAGACTCTTTTATGTGCTGGGACGACCAGTCTCGCTGAGGTCCCTAACTTTATTAGCCTCATCGCCAAACCTCGCGAGAAGATCTCAGCGGAAGTCTCGCAGGGTCCATTTACCCAAAGCTATTACTTCATTCATGTCATTTAAGACGCTTCAGATGGAGTATTTATCTTAGGCACGCTGCCCGGATGTCTTTACCAAGGTCACGGTTGAAGGTCACTCGGCGATAATCGGCCATATTTCCTTGGTTGGATCCGCCCTCAACACTCCGGGCGGTGTACTTCTTATGGGTTACTTTTTATGGGATCCTTGTGCTTTAAGGCGCCCGCCCCCCCTCCCCACCATACACCCATCCACCTACCCCTTTGGCTCCCTCTCCCTCCCCATGACTCCTCTCATAATCGTCAAGCGATCGCTTTTATTCCCGCGAATGTTTGGCGCATTTTATACGAGGGCCCGAAGGGACGTCTGCGGACAGCATAATTGTTGATGAAATTTACAGTCCGCTGGGGACGACTTGGTGCATATGAGAGATAAGCACATATGTGATGTCTGGGTGGCGCGATTACACTGACTGCCACTTCCACCCCGCTACCCCCGTACCCCCCCTCCCCCACCCCCACCCCCCTAAAACCCCTCATTCCAACACCAACGGCCCCCACCCCATCCGCCTTGCTTCCCTCCCGTTCCCCTTCTTGCATATTTCGTTCAATTCGCGGTGTTGTTTGCCACGGGAGGGAACAATCTGCATATCTGGGCGGGTGTATACAGCTAACGTCACTCCGAGACGGACTTCCACATATCTGGGCGGGTGTATACAGCTGACGTCACCCCGTGACGGTCTTCCACATATCTGGGCGGGTGTATACAGCTGACGTCACCCCGAGACGGTCTTCCACATATCTGGGCGGGTGTATACAGCTGACGTCACCCCGAGACGGTCTTCCACATATCTGGGCGGGTGTATACAGCTGACGTCACTCCGAGACTGTCTTCCACATAGCTGGACGGGTGTATACAGCTGACGTCATTCCGAGACTGTCACATATCTGGGCGGGTGTATACAGCTGACGTCACTCCGAGACTGTCTTCCACATATCTGGGCGGGTGTATACAGCTGACGTCACTCCGAGACCGCCTTCCACATATCTGGGCGGGTGTATACAGCTGACGTCACTCAGAGACGGTCTTCCACATATCTGGGCGGGTGTATACAGCTGACGTCACTCCGAGACCGTCTTCCACATATCTGGGCGGGTGTATACAGCTGACGTCACTCCGAGACCGCCTTCCACATATCTGGGCGGGTGTATACAGCTGACGTCACTCCAAGACTGTCTTCCACATATCTGGGCGGGTGTATACAGCTGACGTCACTCCGAGACTGTCTTCCACATAGCTGGACGGGTATACAGCTGACGTCACTCCGAGACTGTCTGTCACATATCTGGGCGGGTGTATACAGCTGACGTCACTCCGAGACGGTCACATATATAGGCGGGTGTATACAGCTGACGTCACTCAGAGACGGTCTTCCACATATCTGGGCGGGTGTATACAGCTGACGTCACTCCGAGACTGTCACATATATAGGCGGGTGTATACAGCTGACGTCACTCCGAGACGGTCTTCCACATATCTGGCCGGGTGTATACAGCTGACGTCACTCCGAGACGGTCTTCCACATATCTGGGCGGGTGTATACAGCTGACGTCACTCCGAGACGGCATATCTGGGCGGGTGTATACAGCTGACGTCACTCCGAGACGGTCTTCCACATATCTGGGCGGGTGTATACAGCTGACGTCACTCCGAGACGGTCTTCCACATATCTGGGCGGGTGTATACAGCTGACGTCACTCCGAGACGGTCTTCCACATATCTGGGCGGGTGCATACAGCTGACGTCACTCCGAGACCGTCTTCCACATATCTGGGCGGGTGTATACAGCTGACGTCACTCCGAGACTGTCACATATCTAGGCGGGTGTATACAGCTGACGTCACTCCGAGACGGTCTTCCGCATATCTGGCCGGGTGTATACAGCTGACGTCACTCCGAGACGGTCTTCCACATATCTGGCCGGGTGTATACAGCTGACGTCACACCGAGACGGTCTTCCACATATCTGGCCGGGTGTATACAGCTGACGTCACTCCGAGACGGTCTTCCACATATCTGGGCGGGTGTATACAGCTGACGTCACACCGAGACGGTCTTCCACATATCTGGGCGGGTGTATACAGCTGACGTCACTCCGAGACGGTCTTCCACATATTTGGGCGGGTGTATACAGCTGACGTCACACCGAGACGGTCTTCCACATATCTGGGTGGGTGTATACAGCTGACGTCACTCCGAGACCGCCTTCCACATATCTGGCCGGGTGTATACAGCTGACGTCACTCCGAGACGGTCTTCCACATATCTGGGCGGGTGCATACAGCTGACGTCACTCCAAGACTGTCTTCCACATATCTGGGCGGGTGTATACAGCTGACGTCACTCCGAGACTGTCTTCCACATAGCTGGACGGGTATACAGCTGACGTCACTCCGAGACTGTCTGTCACATATCTGGGCGGGTGTATACAGCTGACGTCACTCCGAGACGGTCACATATATAGGCGGGTGTATACAGCTGACGTCACTCAGAGACGGTCTTCCACATATCTGGGCGGGTGTATACAGCTGACGTCACTCCGAGACTGTCACATATATAGGCGGGTGTATACAGCTGACGTCACTCCGAGACGGTCTTCCACATATCTGGCCGGGTGTATACAGCTGACGTCACTCCGAGACGGTCTTCCACATATCTGGGCGGGTGTATACAGCTGACGTCACTCCGAGACGGTCTTCCGCATATCTGGGCGGGTGTATACAGCTGACGTCACTCCGAGACGGTCTTCCACATATCTGGGCGGGTGTATACAGCTGACGTCACTCCGAGACGGTCTTCCACATATCTGGGCGGGTGTATACAGCTGACGTCACTCCGAGACGGTCTTCCACATATCTGGGCGGGTGCATACAGCTGACGTCACTCCGAGACCGTCTTCCACATATCTGGGCGGGTGTATACAGCTGACGTCACTCCGAGACTGTCACATATCTAGGCGGGTGTATACAGCTGACGTCACTCCGAGACGGTCTTCCGCATATCTGGCCGGGTGTATACAGCTGACGTCACTCCGAGACGGTCTTCCACATATCTGGCCGGGTGTATACAGCTGACGTCACACCGAGACGGTCTTCCACATATCTGGCCGGGTGTATACAGCTGACGTCACTCCGAGACGGTCTTCCACATATCTGGGCGGGTGTATACAGCTGACGTCACACCGAGACGGTCTTCCACATATCTGGGCGGGTGTATACAGCTGACGTCACTCCGAGACGGTCTTCCACATATTTGGGCGGGTGTATACAGCTGACGTCACACCGAGACGGTCTTCCACATATCTGGGTGGGTGTATACAGCTGACGTCACTCCGAGACCGCCTTCCACATATCTGGCCGGGTGTATACAGCTGACGTCACTCCGAGACGGTCTTCCACATATCTGGGCGGGTGCATACAGCTGACGTCACTCCGAGACCGCCTTCCACATATCTGGCCGGGTGTATACAGCTGACGTCACTCCGAGACGGTCTTCCACATATCTGGCCGGGTGTATACAGCTGACGTCACTCCGAGACCGCCTTCCACATATCTGGGCGGGTGTATACAGCTGACGTCACTCCGAGACGGTCTTCCACATATCTGGGCGGGTGTATACAGCTGACGTCACTCCGAGACTGTCTTCCACATATCTGGGCGGGTGTATACAGCTGACGTCACTCCGAGACGGTCTTCCACATATCTGGGCGGGTGTATACAGCTGACGTCACTCCGAGACGGTCTTCCACATAGCTGGACGGGTGTATACAGCTGACGTCACTCCGAGACCGCCTTCCACATATCTGGGCGGGTGTATACAGCTGACGTCACTCCGAGACGGTCTTCCTCATATCTCGGTGGGTGTATACAGCTGACGTCACTCCGAGACCGCCTTCCACATATCTGGCCGGGTGTATACAGCTGACGTCACTCCGAGACGGTCTTCCACATATCTGGGCGGGTGTATACAGCTGACGTCACTCCGAGACGGTCTTCCACATATCTGGGCGGGTGTATACAGCTGACGTCACTCCGAGACTGTCTTCCACATATCTGGGCGGGTGTATACAGCTGACGTCACTCCGAGACGGTCTTCCACATATCTGGCCGGGTGTATACAGCTGATTTCACTCCGAGACTGTCTTCCACAACGTCGTCGTGGGACGGTTTAAATATGCATTATGTAAACTCGGCCCTCACGGTATTGTCGAGAAGCTCTGACAACACTTCCCCTCCTTCCTTCCCGTGAAGGACCCACACAACGCCCACCACCCCCCCTCAATATAGCGGATAAAAGATCTGTCAAACGACATTTTAAAGTATATTGTGATATCATTTCGAGACGACAAAAAACCCTGACCCAGATCCTGATTGAACTTGTAGTCATCCTTTCCTCGTCCGGTGGCGCGGGGGCTAATTTTCGCTCCAAATTATTCTATGCATTACCTTACCGAGTGAATATATGTATATGCCATGTCGCTATGCTATTTACATATATATGGGTTGGCAGCGACATCCGAATAAATTCAGGGTCATGTTTTCTGAAATCTTTCAAACTCCATTGTTGCGTTTTGCTGTTGTTGAGTGGATGCCACACCTTAAAGCCCGGATTATATCTCATGATTTATTTACTCACAACCACCTCCGTCATCTGATGCGACGTTCGTCTACCATGTCTTTTTTTTCACATTTTTAGTCCAAACAGGATAAAACTATTTACGAATTGGATTTTCTCCCATGAACGATGGATGGAACGATATAAAACACGGATTTGCTAATAATGATATTTTTTATAATGAACGACCACGATGAGCTGACAACATGATGACATGGCTTGTTGGTCATAACTTACGACGACAACAGGCCCGATATGAAACACCATGGGGGAGGGGGATGATAGGGCTATCAGGACGGGGGGGGGGGGCACAGAATCATAGGAGTGGGGCGGGGGTGGCGGCAGTGCCGATGACGTAGGAGCGCGAGGAGAGAGTCAGAGTTCCTGCTGTCCACAGAGCCTGGCCTACGAAATTATGCATCAGTCACGTGTAACATATGTAGATGAAGACCACACTATGCAGCAATCCTGTTTGAGAGAGAGCGAGAGAGAGAGGGAGAGGGAGAGAGAGAGAGAGAGAGTAAATCTGATATCATGGATACAAGTTGTGATTCCAGCCTAAGATTCAACAGATTGGTTCTCCCCCAATAAAGGTCGACCCCTGTCGGAGACACGGTGGCGCCGTCTACCGGGGCCGCCATCTTTAATTTCAGCGTCACGTGATGGTTGGATGGGGACGTAGACAGTGGGACCGTCGTGGTGTGGGTTTAGGGGACGTTTATTGAATCAGCTTCAGTCTTGTTCCTTGACTTCATACTCGCGTTCAGAGAGAATCATGACCAGACGAGAGGAAATGCTTGGATTACGGCAGTATGTGTGAGTGGGGAGAGGGGTGGGTGACGGTGATAGTCGGTGGGATTTGACCAGGAGAAGGAGAGCTGGTGAAGTTTATGGGTTGGAGGGTGGCGCGGGAGTGGGCCGGAAAGGGGGGTGGGGGTGCGGCAAAATCTATAAGATGATCTTGGCGCGGGAGTGGACCGGGAGGGGGGGGGGGGGGGGCGGTAAAATCTTTAAGATAATCTCCGCACAACAATCCACGACCTTCTGCTCTTTCCTTCTTCTGACATCACGGGCGGATTCAGCCGATCATGTCACCACAACTTCCTTCCCCCTCTCCTCTCCACCCCTCCTGTCCCTCGCCGCCACCTACTACTGCTTACTCCCGCCGCTGCCCCCCCCCCCCACCCCCATCCACCCCTCTCCAATCCGCCCAGCAGTGACCACCGACAGCGCCGCCCCTCCCACCCTGCTGCCAATGCCTTCCAGGAAGCCCCCGACAGCCCAGAGGTCTGGGTCACACATCCGTCTAACCCTGGCCACCCACGACAGGCAGGCCCAGTTAGCCAAAGCCAAGCCCCTCACTGCCATCCCGGCTGCCAGCGCAGCTATTCCTTTATTACCTATCCTCGTGCACGCGTCTGTCGTCCTCAAACAATCCCCGCCCCCTAATGCCCCCCCCCCCTACACATTCCCCTTCACGTCCACCCACTCCCCTCGCCACACCCAAACACTAGAACAGGCGCTACGATATAAATATTTGGTTTAGCCTACGTGTCCCTTACCACTTATATCCAGCGATGAAGGCTGCTCGTGTTACCCCGACACCCCACCCGCTTACCCCCCCCCCCTCTCCCCCCCCCACACCCCCTCCCCCCCACACCTCCACACCCCGACACTTCTACCCCCCCCCACTCCCACCAATCTCCGTCCTATATATGTGCCACCAATAGCATACTCATTCTGTCACTAACTTGGCCATCTATGCCCCCCCCCCGACCCACCCCACCTCCCACTCCCCTGGTTACCGTGACGTCGCCAGTGGTGTGACCATTTCCGTCCCTCTATCCGAATTGGTTGGGGACGTGACATCTGAGGAGTTGGATCGTGAAGCATGACTTAATCATTATAACTAACTCGAGGTGATATTGTTAGCCATCATGACGGTGAAACACATATTTTCGTGAAATTTACATTTAGAACTGAACTTACATTGATTGCGAATTATTGAGGCACATTTCACCGGCATCACTCGGATCAGAAGAACACGTGTTTTTCGTAATTAATTTTAAGCTTAGGATGAACAGACAATAAGTTTCCGAAGTTGATTAGATAATTATTCATTAACGGAGAATGATTTGGGATGATGGCCGCTTGATGGGTTCGGGGATTATATTATGGAAATATCACGGATCTAATCACCACACAAGTGTCTATGGCATCATTGTTATAGCAAACACACAACCATAGCAATAGCGGATGGCGGGAAGACTGCACTAGCCATCGCGGCCACGCAGGGAAAGCTAACCATTCGCCCAAAATCTAAACACACGAACAAAAATACGGACGACCGATTCTTTACTTACATTTGACACGGAGGCTGGTGGGGGCTGGGTACCGTTTCACATTGTAATTAGACGAGTTACGAGGTGCTGAGGTTCAAAGACCTTTTGGAAAGAGATCGCGGCTTGTCCTACTGAAAGCCTGATAAACGACACCGGCTTGGCGGAAATCAAGATTGATGGAGACATAAAAAGGTCAAATGTCTGAACAAGAGCTGTTGAAGCTTGCAGGAAGCTAAGACTTTGACCAATACATCCTCCCCCTTGACGCCCTTATGGGACGAGTCAATTGTCGGTGCGCGATGGGGGTGAACGTGAGCCTGGGTTCAGGGCAAACGGATGGGCGCCATCATTGGATCAGGATCTTCCGCCTGGTTCAGAACAGGCAATAGTCCCGATCATCCACCACTACTAATGGTGGAATAAATATCAAACAAAGACAAAGCCGTCAGTGGTAGGATCATCCTACCGAGGGACGTCGAAGCATGGTCATCCAATTAGGATCACCTTGCTTCGGCGTCCCTCGTGAGTGACACGATGACCTTCCTTAGGCGTCCCTCGTGAATGACACGATGACCTTGCTTCGGCGTCCCTCATGGGTGACACGATGACCTTTCTTCGGCGTCCCTCGTGAATGACACGATGACCTTGCTTCGGCGTCCCTCGTGAGTGACACGATGACCTTGCTTCGGCGTCCCTCGTGAGTGACACGATGACCTTCCTTCGGCGTTCCTCGTGAACGACACGATGACCTTGCTTCGGCGTCCCTCGTGAGTGGCACGATGACCTTGCTTCGGCGTCCCTCGTGAGTGACACGATGACCTTCCTTCGGCGTTCCTCGTGAATGACACGATGACCTTGCTTCGGCGTCCCTCGTGAGTGACACGATGACCTTCCTTCGGCGTCCCTCGTGAATGACACGATGAACTTGCTTAGGCGTCCCTCGTGAATGACACGATGACCTTGCTTCGGCGTTCCTCGTGAATGACACGATGACCTTGCTTCGGCGTCCCTCGTGAGTGGCACGATTCCTTCGGCGTCCCTCGTGAGTGACACGATGACCTTCCTTCGGCGTCTCTCGTGAATGACACGATGACCTTGCTTCGGCGTCCCTCGTGAGTGGCACGATGACCTTCCTTCGGCGTCCCTCGTGAGTGACACGATGACCTTCCTTCGGCGTTCCTCGTGAATGACACGATGACCTTGCTTCGGCGTCCCTCGTGAGTGACACGATGACCTTCCTTCGGCGTCCCTCGTGAGTGACACGATGAACTTGCTTAGGCGTCCCTCGTGAATGACACGATGACCTTGCTTCGGCGTCCCTCGTGAGTGGCACGATGACCTTCCTTCGGCGTCCCTCGTGAGTGACACGATGACCTTCCTTCGGCGTCTCTCGTGAATGACACGATGACCTGGCTTCGGCGTCTCTCGTGAATGACACGATGACCTGGCTTCGGCGTCCCTCGTGGGGGACACAGTGACCTTCCTTCGGCGTCCCTCGTGAATGACACGTTATGGAGAGTTCCAAGAGCCAACAACAACTGACGAAGTTCAAGCTGTAACTGCAACGAGTTACACTAAGTAATATATGCGACTACGTTGTTCTGATGGGCCTCCATCCGCCTACGTAAAGTCTAATTTCAGCTTGTGTGATGTTATTTAGATATTCCCATTCCCATTCCCATTCAGCGACAGTTACGCTGATGGCTAAACAAACCAATTTGAGATCTTGAATTCTTACCACAGTCGTTCTTTACGTGATCTTTTGGTATTGACCATAGGTAGGTCGCCCAGTCAGGGTCTCGTTATATGGGTCTCGTTGTTCATCGGGGGGGGGGGGTGTTACGTAAGTTATAAACCTATAGCCTCCAGCCCGATTGCATGCTGTCTTCGGATGATCGTTTCCTGAAATTGGTTTCGTGATTGACATTCGAATACAGAAATATGTCTTATTTACGCATTACAAGACAATCTGACATCCGAAATTATGTTATAACGAGACCACATTGTACCGATGTGATAACTGACACCCGACACAAACCTCCTGCTTTTCTGTCGTCGCATGATTATCCCAGACCTTCCGCTCGTGAACTTTTTGTAATATTCTTTGCCGAATCGTTGTATGACAGGCTGATATTGTGGTAGTTCGAAAAATGTTGTGCATGTTTTACTTATTTCTGGCGTATTAAGCCATCATTCACCTTCGGTCCTGCGGTTTTTGTTTGTCCCCGCCTTGGTGACCGACATGGGGTTTACATCCGGCATCACACGGACTCAACCCATTGCCGCGAAGAGAGGCCGGGTGCCATGATAATGGATGAAGCTATTGAATGCGCAGTGAGTTCGGTGACGAAGAACAAATGATTATGTGACTTGAATGAATCCTACGGAGTTAATGCGGGTCGCCGCCATGGACTACCCCCCTATATATACGCCTCCTTCTACCCCCCCCCCCCGGCCCCGCACCCGTTCTCCCACCCACAATGACACCCGGACCTCTAACGCCATCCACATTCGCATCCCCATCCTCCTCCCCAAACCTACCCCCCGCCTCCCCCCCCCCATCCGCGAGCCTTGCTACGTTACTGCCCACCCTCTGCTTGCAGAGACTGACCTTCGTCGAGAGATACTTTCCACAAAAGCGTAGATAGCAATTGCTATCGCAATCATCCCCCACCCCCACCCTCTCCCTGTTCCACCATCGCTCAATCAAGAACAAATCTAGAGATCAGGACGCCAAAAAATGGTGGTTGGCTTTACTCCGGGAAGGGAGGTAGGGGGGGGGGGAGGGGGGTGATGGGATTCACGGGCTAAATGTCCAGGTTGAGGGTGGAATGGGGGTTGGGTGGGGAGGGTTAGAGCAGGGGGGAAGGAAGCAGGGTCGGGGGGGGGGGCTGTCAACTGGCCCTACTAAGTGCTGGTCACCAGCCGAGCTGCATCTGGTGATCAATAGAGGGTCGTTCATCTTCGGGGAGAGTGTGTGTCGTGGGGTAGAGGGGAAGGGGGTAGTGGGTTGGTAAGGCAGGGGGTGGTGGGGGGTCGGCGGCGGTGAACCGGTACCTGTGCCTGGAGGGGCCAGGTCTGGGAGGGGCCAGGTGCCACCCGGCCAAGGCTGCGTGGAGCACCGTTCATTGAGTTCCTGGTGACCACAGGGGCGTAGAGTGGGACCGTAAATCTCTCTCTCGTTTCTCTCGTCTCTCTCTCCCTCTCTCTCCCTCCCTCTCCCTCTCTCTCCCTCTCTGCCCCTATGTCTATATCTCTTGTACAACCTTTTGTTAGCCACTGTCCCAACCGCCTAACCATATACCAGGCCTACTATCTTCTTCCATTTGTCCCCGCTCCTCGCACAAGCCTCTTTCTACCCCCCCCGCCTCCTCGCACTATATCACCCCCTGCGTCAACTCCACCACCCTCAACATTCCATCGTCAACTCCACCACCCTCAACGTTCCATCGTCAACTCCACTACCCTCAACATTCCATCGTCAACTACCCGCCTTCCCCGTCCCCGTCACCCATGTTTCTACCACTCCCAAGTTGTGTTATGCAAACAACATTAGGTATATGTGTCCCTGTTGTGCTTCTGTCTTCCATACCACACTCCATATATTCCTCAAAGCCTTTCCCATCAGTCTCCACACTCTGTGTCTTTCTTTATTACCGTCATGGGTCTGATTATTTCGACTTGCCTTTTCTTAAAAAAGTGAATATTATTTCATACTCTTTATTTTTATTTTTGTGTTGGTTCCACTGTTGCACGCGTCGTCTGAATCATTTGATTAATAAAGCCTAGCCAATATCTTAGGCGGTATGGTGTGTTATCTTTTAGACGTAGCTTCATCGCTTCCCAGAAGGTGAAACGATATATGTTTACCTTATTTAAAAGCAGTCAGTTTTCTTTCAGATCGCTGCTTGTTGCATCTTCCATCCCGGAATATATATGTCATACAGCAGGGGCGGATCTAGAAATTTGCGTTCGGGGGGGGGGGGGGGGTGCTCTCTGAAAACTTGCGACCTGGGGGGAGGGGGGATGCTCGGAGAAGCCGACTTTAACAGTGTATGTTCAGGTTCCTAAGCGGGGGGTGCAACCCCCATAACCCCCCCCCCCCTCCTAGATCCGCCCATGCATACATGTATGTTATTTAACCTTAGAGGGATCGAGCCACTGGCTCCGCGCTCTCTAGGTCCGTCATCTTAGCATGTGTTGCGACCACGTGACCGGTCACGTGATCTTCCATGCACGTCGCTGATGGCTTAATCGTCTTAGTTCATGTCCGTCCACTTATTAAGTCGCGGCGTAGGTTTGGAGGCCATAGTCCTTCCACCTCACGCCTCGCCCTCTCACCCCGCCACAACACCCCCACGGTGCCCTGTCTGACCCGGGCGCCATGCCTGACCCGGGCGCCCTGTGCCATGTCTGTGTCCAGTCCTTGCCGACCCCAGCATGCCCCCCGGGGACCTGGCTGGAGGAAGCTTGTGCCACCATCAGTCGAGGACCTCAGCGTCCAGGGTCCTCCTGAAGACAACTTATTGCTTTATTTTAAATTAGTTTTTATCATTTCTTTCTCCCGACAGATGCCTCGCAATGGGATATAAACCATAATGACATTGATGTCTTTTTCTCTCCTCTTTTCTGGCTTTTTTTTGGCTCTCTCCACTTGGAACCGGATTCTTACAGATCTGGACCGATGTACTTCTTAGGTGGGATCCCATCGACTTCGGAGGCGCCGATCATGTCCGTATCCCGACAGCCCATATCTGGATGGATTCCCGATATTGTACTGTATAACTAGTGAGTAACCACTCCGGATCACTCCGGATAGGCAGCCATGTTGCTGTCCACCGGAAGTGTGGTGAGGGGTGTCAACCACAGATATCTATAATAACCCTTCGCCATTTTTGTTTTGTTTGGGTTTTTTTAAACTTATATTTTTATTTTGTATTTATTTTTGTTTGCCACAAATCGCCTCTTCAGATCTGGACTGATATACTGTTACGGTGGGACCCGGCTGATTTTGGTGGCGTGGATAACGTCAGAGTCCCAACAGAACACATATGGATTCCAGACATTGTCCTCTACAATTAGTGAGTAGCCGATCAACCGTGGCTGTGAATGTTTACTAAAAACCTCACCATGTTATTTTTGTCGGGGAAAAACAAATTCAGCGATGACATCCGGGTGACTTAGCTTGCGTTAAGATTATATAAGTCAATAATTTCTCTATTAATATCAGACATTCTACGCCAACGTTGGGATGAACTTCACTGTAATTAATCAGTCTGAAGTTACTTGTATGCTAATGATATTGCTTAGTCTTCACATTAATAATTAATAGTTAGTGCTTGCATGGACCACAGTTATCCTGGATTTTCCACAGCTTACATCTACTCTGGACGTGAATAAAAAGGTTCTATGTTCATGAATTGCATCGTTCAGATTACCGTATATTTTAAAGTCTATTATATAAGTTGATATATTGTTTTATATGTGCATTTAATAATATTTGTTGCAAGGTGAGATCGCTTATGCAAGTCTTGTTTGTATGGCGCGGATTACAAATCGATTTAAACGTGAGAGAAGTTAGTCACGAATACTGACAGCATTGTTTTCAGCCGAACTTGGAAAGTGCTCAACATTGGTTTGTCAATATTTATGAGCATATATGGTCAAATTAAATGTTATAATCAAAATCTTTCAGATTATATTGCCCTGATGATCAACATGCTGTTGTACTATATCTTGACTTCCAGAAATGATTTTTCTGGCCAGATCATCGATTGAATAATAATAATGATAAAATAATTACTGTGAATTCATGCTTAAGCATAATATTTCGCAATATAGAATATATTCCTACTATATATGAGATTTAATATATCATAATCGTTCATCATCGTGTGGTCTTTGTACTGCAACCGTCATCGTTCCTTTATATTCTTGATGCGATGCAATTCAACGACGCTGATATCCGCGATTAATATCCGCCCTCCTTGCCCCCCCCCACCCCCCCTCCCACCCCCACACACTCTCCCCACCCCACAGCGCCGACGACCGGTTGAAAGAACATCGAGAGGCGTATGCCGTCGTGTACAACTCAGGAGAAGTGCTATGGATCCCACAGGCCATCTTCAAGAGCAGCTGCGTCATCGACATCACGCACTTCCCCTTCGACCGGCAAGAGTGCTTCCTCAAGTTCGGCTCCTGGACATACGATGGCTTCAAGCTCGACCTCAAGTTCTTCGAAGACAAGTCCGAGGTGGACCTCAACGACTACATCAAGAGTAACGAGTGGGCAGTGCTGGAGCATCCGGCCACCAAGAACACCAAATACTACCCCTGCTGCAAGGAACCTTACCCGGACCTGACGTTCAGACTCCTGCTGAAGAGAAAAGTCGCTTTCTACAATTACATTCTTATATTGCCATGCGTTCTCTTATCATCCTTAACCCTGGTGCTCTTCTGGTTACCGCCGGAATCTCCTGCAAAAATGGTCTTAGGTAGGTATATAGGTGTATGTATTTGTCATGTACCAGGCCCGGTATTCATAATGATATTTATCGTATATAAGATACGCACCCGAAAAGCCTACTCGTCATAGCCTCAGTAGATCATGACAGTAGTATTCAAAATTTGTTAAAATAAATGTTACATTTTTTAATCGTAGTTAAAATTTAGCACAGTCCTCGTTTTTTAAATACTTTTGAAAAGCAAGGTTCTTCTGTTCGTAGTGGAGGGAAAACGATTTTAAATTGCTTCCATAGCGTTCAAGAGATTTGCTTAGACTTAAGTGTGGTTTATGAATACGGGTGTGTCTGCGATGTCTTTGGTGCATCCGTCTGTTGTTGTGAGTGGACTTGTCATCGCTTTGGGGCTTATTCCTATCGTATGCGGGTGTTTAATGTCTTCTGTGGACCTTTATGTATTGCATGGATGTGTCGTGTACTGTATGTAACCATTGGACTTCCTAAGATGCCGACTGGCGGCGATATGTAGGTGATCCATTCAAAAATATAAGTCAACTAATGGGATGTACTGGCCTGGATTACTTCCGACCGCTGTCACTTTTTTGTGATATATCCTCAGGGCCAACTGGTTTTGAAATGCGACCGGTGACCTGGTTTAAAAACTAAGTTAATGTGAACATTTATTTACATTAATAGGCCCAGCATTAATTTACCACTTGGAAGGTAGCAGGTTAAGATACTGATATGCGCAGAGAAGCTTGAATTTAAATACAAATTTCACTTTTGGTCAGTTACTATCGAATTTCATTTTTCATTTCTTCATTCGGATTCATTGCGTACTTCTCGATCCGCCAACGTATGCACTAGTTAATTTTGTTGTAAAGGCAAATGCAGCATCACTGCTATTTCATTCCGATACCATTCCTGTCCAGACAATTCCCATGCCACCCCCATACCATAAGCAATATATCACAGTGGTAGCGTTGGTACGGTGATCAGCGGCTCCCGATGTGGGCCCATAACAGGATAATACATACTCCTCGCCCCCTTTCCTCCCCTCCTCTCCATCTAGCCCTCCCGCCACCCGCACCCCCACCAACTACACGTATGGTCTCGGTATAACCCAGGCGTACGTGCTGACAAGTAAGACCCCGTGCCCTGCAATGACATATGCTACCCACCCCAACCCCCTCCCCCCCACGACCCATACGCAGTCCCAAAACTAACGCCATCTGGCGGCCAAACGACTCCTCCTCCGCCCATTTATACGGAGGGAACATCGCGGGAAAAGTGCTTCCGGGGCTCCGATGGACGGCCTTGGGGGCAAACAGAGCAGACCGCCGTGTTAATGCCTAAACACCGCCTGTTCCACATCCCCCCTCGCTTTCTCTATCACCCCGGAACCCCTGTCTGATTGTTTGGCTTACCTCTTCCCCACCTCTCTGCGCATTCTAGGCCGTTTTATATCTATAGTTTTTCTGTCACTGACACCTATATTATATTAATCAGTGACGCTTTTCTTTTACTTGGTTTGGCATAAGACCAGTAAAACGTTAGGCGTGCAAACAAATTGGTCCTCTTTTTAGTACGTTTTGCAGTGGGTTAGCTCGAAACGGGAATTAAGCAAACTCGGATTCAATAATTTGAAAACATTCATTTTGGGAGATGTATTTTCTGGGTGTCTAGGTGGCCCGGTTGGCCCGGTTGGCCCGGTTGGCCCCGTCCATACATGTAAAAATATACAGCTGGTTAACAATATATATTACTTATTGACAGTTAAATAATACTTATGCCTTAGTACCTATTATTATGCTCACTTTGCAATATTTACCGTTGTTTGTGAATACGTTTCTTTTTTTATCGTTTATTGTGTCTAAAAATTCATCTTTTGTTTGTACATCAATTTCATCGTTTGTTTGTACATCAATATTCGTCGTTTGTACATCAATATTCGTCGTTTGTACATCAATATTCGTCGTTTGTACATCAATATTCATCGTTTGTTAGTACGTCAATATGTATCGTCTATTTACAGGTATGAACATCTTCGTTGCCTTCTTTGTCTTATTGCTCCTGTTGGCCGAATCCACACCACCGGCCGCCTCGTCAATCCCACTCATAGGTCGGTAACCATGGCAGCAGGCTCCTTAACACGCCGCCACACAATATTATCGCATTTATTCTCGGAGTTTTCTGCACTTTCTTGCGCTCTAGATATGCATAATGACGTAATTTCATAATGACGTAATTTCATAATGACGTAAATTATTACGTAGCCAAATAAAGGGAACTAGTTTTTGTATTTCTTTCCTTTTCCGTTCCAGGAGCCTATTACTGCCTCAATATGATCATGATCACGCTGTCAACATTTCTCTCCGTCATTGTGATCAACCTGTACTTCCGGGGTGACAAGCGTAACAGAGTACCCAGGTGGTTGAAATGTGTAAGTCTCCTTCACCGCCTCAATCCCGACTCATGGTTCATCTCATGTGATGTATACTGTAAAACCAATGTAACTACCGGTATGCTAAATTATCCAAATAATATTAAAGCTTTGATAGAACTTGTCCGCACAAATCGCTGTATTTAAAGCTTTGATAAAGAACCTGTTCACGCATTTTTGATGATCAAATAGTCTACTATATTTATATTTTATAGTATGACATGTGTTTATCAATCCAAAGGCTGTATATATATATATATACGTGTATAACTAAATCGTGTTAATTTCGACTTGATTCAATTCAATCCACGCCTATACTGCAATGCACCGATTATTCGGATATGACGTCACGCGTATCTCTTGCAGATATTCATCGACTTCCTGGCCCGAGTCATGTGCATGCGCCACGAGTTACTTCCGGAGAACTATGACCGTGATCGAGCAGCGCGCCTAACGGCGACGGAAGGTGTTAAGGCGGGTAAACAGAAGCGTCGGATAAAAAGCCCCGATATGAAATACAACAAATTCCAGATGCATGACTTGAAAGAAGCCGCCGCCTCGGTAGCCAATCACACGTCGGAAATGACGTCACCTGACAAGTCGCCGGTGCACCTGCACCAATCGGTGGAGAACGACGTGCGCGAGATCAGACGCTACTTGCGGCAGTTATTGGGTCGGATTCAACAGAAGGAGGACCGCTCGAAAGTGTCGCTGGAATGGCGGATTGTGGCCATCGTTCTCGATCGCCTGTTCTTCTTTATGTACCTGGCTGCCATCGTTATTTCACTCGCCACCATCTTCCCCAGGACGTACTAGCCAGTCGTTGACAGTCAGTTGGCCATGGAGACTTTGTTTCATTTCTCAAACCGAGGTATCGTATTCCCGATGCACTGAAGATGCTATATACCGGTACCACATATACGGTACCAGGTGACATGTGTCGCCCCGACAGACACCCAGCACGCATGCGCCAATACGATTTGATAGAACCTCTCACGAGGATTTGTTTTCCGCGAGAGGTGATGCGTGAATGCCACGAGGTTTCAGATTTCGCACACGTGACACTCTTTGAGAAGGATATGAGGCTATTTTATAGGACATTTAAGCTTCATTAGACCACGGACCAATCACTGCAGCTACAACTGAACACGTGGTCTCTGACATGGTGACGCTGACTGATAGTGATTCCGGAATACAAGGGAGACATCGTAATATATTATCCATGCATATATATCGAAAACCTTTCATGCAGCACAAATTTGTGAGGTATCTTTTCTCGTTTCATTAATTATCGCTTATCGCAAGGGTATATTTAAGCATGGACAACCATAGTCATCGAGGTATCATTGGTGGTATTGCTATGTATTCTAATGTGATTGATTCATAGGAAACCATATGCACCTGTTATCTATGCGGGGAGATATGCGCTATATGAATAATGTGTCCATGGATATCACAGAAGCAATATTCCGACATGCTTAACGTATGCTTTTGACGGATACTGATGTGCAAAGAAAATGACAGCTACTTTACTAGTTTTATATACATGATTATGCTTCAGAAAGGAGAGCATAGAGCTTATTGTGTAGGCGAATATTAGGTGATAATGCCATTACGTAAATAAACCAGTCCAGTTATATAATCAATCAAAATTAATCCTTATTTGCCATGTTGCGCAATGTAAGGTGCATCTTTATATTGGACGTGATTATGACCCATACGCTAAGATACCTAATTATATCAATATTTGAAACGGAATTCATATGTACTCTATGCAAAAAAAAAACATCGTTTGGCTAAGATTCCTGCGTCTTTAGCCAGATCGATTGAAACATGTCGATCGGCGCAAAAGATGTGGCTTTTTCTTCTCTTTTAAGTCTGAACACGTGTTGTGCTATTGTATTTATTCAATTCATGTTACATTGTCACACGATATTTAAATTCATTTCTTTATTTAAACATAGACAGCACAAGGCAACATTTGGGATGACATTCAATAATAAGGACGCACTTCCTGTTTTAGGTGACTCTCCTGTAAATCTCCTTTAGGTGTCATACCAATATGTCTAAGAATATAACAACACGCATAGTATCATAACGCACCGCCTCCCGCTGTGAGGTACCGATGTTGGAGGACTGCAGCTAAATATATAAAGCTTCACCATGTTTATAATGTGAACCTTCTTGTAGCTATCGCATTGGTCGCATTCATCCCGTGTCTTGTAATGTGTGTTATCTCGGCTTCATCGTACCTATAAAATACTCATATCGCACCTCCCCCTCCCCATGCACGCGTAGTATGTCTTCAAATGAAATGTTTGTCATGGTAATATCAATATATGTTCTTGGGGCAGACGGGGGAGGATGGGGTTGGGTGAGATAGATACATGTTGGGTAGTTTTTAACCATGTGGCTGTTATTGTGTGAAAAGCGACTTTAGAATCAGAAGTCTATGCGAGTCTACTACTGCCATGAAAATGTTCCGGAAGAATGCCTCTGATTTGTATGGCTTTATTATTACCATTCTCAGGTTGGATTAGATCAGCAGTTTTATGTTTATTTCGCAAAAATACCATTTGCGTACCATATTCTCCTAGATTGTACTCCTAACTAAGCGCCGTCATCACTATGGGCGATCAATGGAGGTTAGTACCCTGTAACGCTGTAAATTAACTCTCATTGGTTACATTGTGAGTACTGTTTGCTGGAATATTACGACATCCAAATGCTGCATGTGCTTGAAAAAAAATGACGACCCATTTGCGTATCCAAATATCAGACAAAAATGGCCGCTACCCAACGGCGCGTCTCTGCCATCCAATAATACTCATCGCCCCGCCCCTCTCCTCCCTGTCTCCACCCGTTCCCAAGAGGTGGCTTGAATGTCATTTGTCTTAATTGTGTGAACAGCCATCATGTCTTCCACCATCGTGTCTGTGGTGATAAACACAGTGCTGTATTGTTGGTGGTATCCCTCTGCTGATTATGCAATACGGAAGTTAATCATACGGGGTTCTGTGTTGGTCAATACATGTTTTGTCTATTGTAAGGTTTGTAAATGGAACAACACTGGTGGCACCGTTTATAGACACATAAGTAATGACTAATTATGGATGGCATGGGAAAACTATCATGAATGGTATATATGTATATATATATATAAAGACAGAATGGTACTACAGACGGGATTTAAAGACAAAGAGACCGTTACGGCTTGGATTCAATGTAAAACGAATCGGTGGTATTACAAGAGAACAACCCCCCGTGGGACAAATGGTTTCATCAAGCGAACGGTATCTCTCATGAGGGCGAATAGCAGAAGAAAGTTAACATTGTTACCATTCTCCATCCGGAATTCTTAATGGTACACCACAGGTATATGTGGTTGCGTTATACGCTAACGGGCATATGGAGTTTACCCGACGTTGTTCTTTCATGTCTCATTCTATGTAAATACTAACATTTCATATACATACATACATACATACAGTTTGGTTTGTAATCTCTCCCCCCGTGCTAGCAAACCGTGACAGATCTCTGTTCATCAAGCCAAAGTGTGGCATCCATCACCTCTCGAAATGTTATTTGCACCTGCATTTCCCTTGTGCGCAATTGTTCATATGTTCGCTATCCACGCGGGGGGTCGGATACTTAATACCGTGATGGGATCAACCGTCTCTGACGCCATACCGCACCATGTCTCCTCGTCCCCTCATGGCGCCCATCATGCCATCGACTCGGTGCAGCCTGTAGATAAGCATTTATAACTCCCAGGCCAACGATCTTCATCGCGTGAATGGGTCATTCAATAATATGGCTGTTGGCCACCGCAGGCTGCTTACTGCTGGCTACTGCTGTCCGGCGCTTTGTAAATGTGAAGGTCACTTATTTCATGTGAAGGTCACTTATATATGTGGATGTCACTTATATATGTGGATGTCACTTATATATGTAGATGTCACTTATATATGTGGATGTCACTTATATATGTGGATGTCACTTATATATGTGGATGTCACTTATATATGTGGATGTCACTCATACATATCAGTATCATATTGTTCTATGTGTTTATCAATCGGCTCATTGTTACCATTAAACTCCTCACCTTCATACCTAATTCACGTGTTCACGTGTTATTTTATCCCTTGACCACGTGGTCGGGCAACTCTTCCGCTTACTCCAACGGGATACTTTACTAAGTAGATGGTGATTGAAACGCCTCTCAATCTTTCCAGTCTAGAATTTATTTTACAATGTGTAATTGTGATGCTGGCGATGAAGATACGCACAGTTGTTGTCACATCTGCCCATACACATTAAAAAAGGTTTGATTAAGAATACGTTGTAATGTATAGGAATACGAATACTTACAATAAAAACATTATGACAACCTTTTTGAATGCGAATACTTTCAAATAAACAGTGTATATGTATTCAAATACGCATATTTAAAAAAAAAACATTAGACACTATAGTCGAATTCGCATCAGAATACTTTTAATAACACATCAAATGTCTTCAATCTCTCATTCGAATACATTCAATGAAATTTATTATCAAGTGCCTTCGGATAAATCGGCTCGAAATTGTGAATTCGAACGCATTTCGGATACTGCGCACGAATACCCCATATCTCATAATTATCTTAATCGGACACTGACCGCATCGGTCACTCCACACTCAACCGGGAACCCGGGCTGGGAATCTTACCTGATAAGATTAAATAGACCTGGGGTGGGTTCTCTGTGGAGGCCCATATACGTGACGTCATGGAGTGCATGTACTGTATTACCGTAGGGCAATCCTCTTCTCTCAGGGGGAGGAGTGATTTTACGATTCAGAAATGCAATAACGTACACGGGGATGGGATAACTGGTGGTGTCACTTACTCCAAGGCCAGGAAATTAACCTTTCGTGAAAGATAAATTGGGGCCCAGTGGATAAGAAGTTAATACCGTCATACATACTCACACACACACACACATACCCTGCGTCAGTTCCAATATCAGATCGTGCGCCTTTGGACAGCCCCCCCCCCCCCACCACCTCCTCCCTTTTACCCTTTACCCGCTACATCTCAATCAGACCTCTCTTGGAATCAGGGACCGTATTCAACGTTAGAGCTGCTAAACTAAACACTCCCATCATGACAAAATCTTCAGTAATTTCGGCATATTTATTTAAAATGAAGTAGCTCAATAGATAGATCACTGTACCATAAAGCGTAAGCCTTTACCCCATTGAAATACAATTTGTCCGCTGGTCTACCTGTCCACTCTGCAACCGAAAAACATGCTAACGCCACACATCAGTGTTATTAATGTTTTACGAACAATGCAGTGTTCGATATTGTTACTTGTGTCGGGAAGAAAAATGGGATAACACGCCCTATGACACCCCCCCCCCCGCCACACACACAAACATCTATCTCGATCGTGAAATACGAAATTTCTCATCAGTAAAATCTAATCAGGTTAACTGAATTTTAATAGCTAAGAGCCATTACGTGAGGAATATCGTTCACGCAAATTGATGTAAATCACTGATACGGTGCTTAAATCTACGAAAACCTTTTTCATCAGTTCCCTTATGTACATGTAAAGTCTGCTGATAGCCAACTGACCAATGACATGGATATACAAGAGGACCTTATGCTTGCCCCCTTGGCCTTGTATACACATAACTGATATCCTCATCAATCTCTTGACTGGTCGTGGTCGTCACATTCTTCATGTTCAGCCGGTGGTGCGCTGAACGGCTCTCTCGCCATGTGCATTCCATTTAATGATATATTGTGGTTCACCTCACGGGTAAAGATGTTGACTTATTATTTTATTTGCCTTCAATTTTATTTGAGTGACTTGGATTTACCCATCTTATCTACGAATCCACATCGATAATTTAGTATTAACATTTATTATTTACCTCCTTACTTTACATGTTTTGGATTTGTAATCACCAATCTTATCTAAGAAGTGACTTCATACTGCTGTGATATTGTGATATGTTTATCCAAAAATGTTAAGCTGTCATTTCAACACTGCTTGGATCGCTAAAGAAGTGTTACCGATGCCCAACGTCGTGTCAAATATTTAGAGTAATAGGGTTAATGGTTACATATTCAGGGCGCTTTAACCACTATTGGTCATATCGCGCCGATGTGAGAAGGAAGGGAGAGTGGAGCCATGTCCCCCGGGGGTAACCTTCTACTCTTTGCGAAGAAGGACATGGGATCTTTATCATGCGACCACACAGACATGGCCACAGCGGGGCTCAAATCAATAACCCACGTGCCAATAGGCTCTCAGGTGGCCAGAGCACTCAAACCCACTGAGCACTCCAACCCACTGAGCTACCGGGCCGGCCCCATGTAGGGTTATGGAGTTGTCATACCAAAGCCCATGGACACAACACGACATGTGACGTCATTGATGAGTGTCAACAAGAGACAGCAGGGGGAAGTGGCGACCACGTGGCGACCATGTGGTTTTCCATTTTATTTAATCGCATGGTAATATTCAACATTGATCAGGAATAAACTTATTTCTTGGTGACAGATACTTGACCTCGCGAAATGAGTGCAGACGTTACGACTACCAACAGAAACACATTTCCCTATCGTGCAACTAACAGTTATAACACCAAATCATCATCAACTCAAAACACCGGATCATGGAATTTCGAAATCGAAATAGGCGACAATTATCCACTAAAACAATCATTGAAATATTTCAATAAAATGAGCGAAAGCAGATATGTAAACCCCATTTGCACATATTTTATTATGTATGAAGTTCCCGGGCAGTGAGCAAAGATAATTTACACTATATCATTTCATCTGATACCACAAGAGTTGAATGATATGCCGCAGAATGCACAGAATAAGTGCGCATTAATTATATGTATGGTGATTTCCATTATTATAATTAATTAGATATACAAAACATCCACATACAAACTGGGTTTGGACTAACACTCAGCTAAACATACGCTAACTAACCATGGATCGCATAGCTCTATTGAGCTGTGCATTGTACAATGGTAGAGATCAAATTAACGATGACACAATTCAATATTCTGTGGGGTTAATCAGACATAATGAAGATATTTAAACGGGATAAACGATAATAGGGGAATATGGTCTTTGGCGGTGCTGCATGATTTCGCTCGCCTCTGTGAGTTACACAGATCTGTGGTTGATTGTCTCTTTGGTAGCATACACTAGTCCTGACCCATGCAGACAAGGGACAGGACCTTGTCACGGACAAATATCAACGAGCAAAGCAAGAGGATAATTTAATGCAGCATGGATAGCGATATTATACAATACAGTCTGTGTAATATATATCAAGAAAAAACGCACCATAGTAATAATTATGTTCACTCTTATCCTACGTTAAATAAAGTTCTTTCCCAGATCAAAGGCTATTTAACTAAAGATTTAATCAATAATGAGGTCACACAACGCAAACACATATATCGCCTTTGTGGCATACGATCTACCATCCAAACCATATGCATAAAATATTATCATGCTACCATCACCATAGCTTTGCTGCAGCTCACTTTGAAATGATTGATCATCATTCTGATAATGGACAGGCCATGTTGAGGAACGTGAGATCGTACAACAGATATCGTCAGATAATTGTGCGGTGTCCCCATTGCCTCCAAAAGGTTTTAGTCGTGCCACTTTAGATTTCCCCATTTCCCCGAACAACGCTATAGTCAAGCCACTGTACAAGTCCCATTGCCTCCAAACAACGTTGTAGTCACGCAAAACAACGTTATAATCGTAATACCCCATACATTTATAATCGCGCCGCGCTATATTTTCCAAAGTCTCCAGACAACGTTGTAGTCATGCCACTGTATATGTCCCCATTACTTACAAACAACGTTGCAGTCACGCTAAACACCGTTGTATTCAGGCCACTATACACACCTCCAACACGTTCAAACAACGTTTCAATCACCCCCACCGTACATATACCCCGTATACATTCACCTAATCAATCGCAAAATTCTACATAATTCAAATAGGTTTTTTTTTAACATTTAAATTCACCCATCACCCATAGGACCCGACCGCTTCCGACCAGGGGAAGATGGTGGCCAATGCAATAATGGTTATCGCTAAGTAGATGAAGAAGAAGATGCGATCGAGGCATAGCGCAACGACTCTCCACTCGAGGGCCATCCGGTAGAGGCGGTCCCTCTCGTAGAGGCGAGACATGAAGGACTGTAGTGCTCGCTTGATTTCCTTCACGTCACCCTCGAAGGCAAACTGGCGGAGCGGCGAAGCGCGTTCTCGTTCCGGGGTCACGTGGCGCGTGGCCAGGGGGCTGTCGTTGTAGCCGTAGGGCGGGGGTTCCCACTTGTTGTAGGACAGCACGGGGGACTTGATCTTCTTCTTTTTGTCTCGGCTGTTCTTCCGGCCACGTGACGGGCTGTCCACCACGTGGGTCACGTGGTTGACCACGCGGTATTTGTTGCGCTTCAGGCGTTCGTAGTGCAAGCCGAACGCTTTGGATAGGCCGTGAACGACCATCTGTAACACAATGGGCAACATGAAGACATTCACGACGCTTTTAACCACTTTTGGTCATATCGCGTCAACGGGAGAACAAAGGGAGAGTGAAGCCATGTCCGCGGGGGTACCCCCCATACTCTCTGCAAAGAAGGACATGGGATCTTCATCCTGCGACCACACGGACATGGCCACAGCGGGGCTCGAACCATCGACCCACGTGCCGTTAGACTCTCAGGTGGTCAGAGCACTCAAGGCGAGCGCTCTGACCCAGTGAGCTACCGGGCCGACCCCCAACACGAAGAAAGAAAACGCAATCAAATGTTTGCGTTATGGGCCATGTTTGTGCACAAATTCAAGGCTAAAGAATCGCCCGGTACAAATAATTTGGTGGAATGTAACATACCCTAGATGACCCACGTGGTAATGCAGGGGATGTAGATGCCATTCGGGCAATGGCATACATAGATCAACTCTATATACGACAATGTATTTGGCTCCGGTAAGTGAACATCACGGGTCATACATGCATACATACATACAAACATACATACATACGTACCATATAATTACACATTCTGTCTCGGTGACGTTGTTTGTATTATCTACATGTCGTGGGCCACAAATACAAAATATACGTATCATTGCATAACGCAGGATGGGAAAAACGGATACAACAAATTTCATAAAAAGAGGCAAAAAGATAAAAATATCATCTCATTTCATATATTTGCATGAGTACGGAATTACTATTTCTGCAAGGGAACGCGCGAGTCTGGGGTGCGACTTGGCCTATTATTATCAATCATCTGAGGGTCAGCAATGACGACATGCGGGCTGGTGTGGCATACCTTCTTCAGCCATGGGGGTACCTCATTCTTCTTGTCCGTCCTGTGATACAGATTGATGACGATGACCGTGAGGAAGGACGACAGCGTAATCATGACCATGTTGAGGCAGAAGTACACTCCTGCAACGTTAGGAATAACATGACAGGTGGGACTGCGGGAGGCTATGGGAAGATCCCGCAGGGGGCATCTTGTAACAGCCGCTGATGTGTCAGCCAGCGATCATGCGTTGGTGTTTTTCCTGACTCCTGGGGTTTTATAAACTCACCGCATTGGGCAATTGTAATTGTATGCATGATAGCTTCATGACATGTGCTAATATCATAATTTCCTTGGACGACTATTGTGTGTGTACAGTTGTTGCAAGGGGTGTTTCCACAGCGTGTCTCATGTTGGGCGAACGCGAAAGAGTTTGCAAGAACGTTGAACGGCTTACGTCTATTCTATAGAATTTAGGGATTCGTAACCGGTTCAGATGGACACATATTCCACCGATATCATATTGTATAGTAAGTCGTTCATATATATATATAATCTACAGCAGTTTGCGCAATCTTTTCGCATTGTGAAAAAACCACACCTACCATTATAAAAACTACCAGATCTCAAGACCTATATTAAATCGTGCTAATTTCTATATTGTTTATACATTAAAACTATGTCAAGCAAATTACGTTTGAACATGAATGGTATACCTTTACCGTGTCAATCAAATTATGTTTAATGAATAGCATACTTTTACCTTGTCAAGCTAATTACGTTTAATGAATGGCATAACCTTTACCTTGTCAAGCAAATTACGACTAATGAATGACATATCCTTCACATTCATGAAATATCAAACATCCGTTCCGAATTTTGGACGGGAAACGCTTATACTTTCAGCGAAAAAAACCCGCATACAATGTTGCAGCTCGGAGCAGCTGAGCTAGTAGCCTAGTAAAACACTTTCTTGTCTGTCAGTGAAGTCTATTACTTGCGTACGTCAAAACGTGAAGCATACGAACAGCACTTTTCCATGATTGGTGCTCATGGCACCTGTTACATATCACTGCCTTTGGCGTGGCTGTTCGGTCTCTTTTTTCCGTTTTCAGTCTTTCTCGCAGTTTTCGGCCGCAGCGGGCAGTCTACTTACCGATCAGAGGTAAAGACGATGAAGCAGGTGGGATGTTGCTAGCCAATATTCTCAGTAACAAGAAGAAAGCAACGAAGATATTCATACCTGGAGCAAAAAGAGAGAGAAAAGCCGCGCTGTGAGTGAGGTGAGGTGAGGCGGGGTGAAGCAATTCATTCCCCATCAGCCGGCTGGTGCACGACTCAGCTCGGTGGCCTGCGGTTGGCGGATTATCCCTTTACCATCGCCACCCATCCACACTACTTAGTTTCCCTCCCATAAGCGGCCTTTTCTATTGTCATCGGGGCCAAAATATTTCAATCGATGACCGTAGACTACCGCAGATTTACTGCCCCTTCTCTACCGTACCATACCATTGTAATATGGTATTTGCTTCAACAAACTAGGCGAATATAAGTATGTTCAACGGCGGTACGCGGGGTAAAATGAGGATGACTAATATGAGTACTTTTAGTGAAGTAAGCTTTGCGTCATGTTCTTCCTCACTTACATAATTCACATATATAATGGGCATGACATGGTTGAATAGGTTATTATTTCCTCATGTTATTCTTAACGGCTCATATTATATGTTATTATTAATGGTTCATATATGTTATTATTAATGGTTCATATATGTTATTATTAATGGCTCATATATGTTATTATTAATGGCTCATATATGTTATTATTAATGGCTCATATATGTTAGCGCATGTAGAGGTTGTGGTCTTTAAAATGGATTATTCCCATGCGTTGAGATTGCTGCAAGGCCTCTTGAAATGATGATATATTACCTATTGTCCATATAGGTCATGGCGCTTTTTCTTGGCAACGAATTACAGCAAAATACAAACAAGTGTCACATACACGACGCTTAACAAGACATTGTAAGCATTGTTTTACTATGACAGCCATGCAGATGGCCGTGTGCGGCCTTTACAATAGAGATCAAGTACTGCATTCGGACAATCCTTGTCCGGATCAACCTGCAGACAAGTCCTCACCCAGGATCATCTTGGCCGGATTCTCCGGGGGCAGAAGAAAGATTACGAGGGTCAGCACGGATAGGAGGACGCAGGGAAGGATCAGGATCAAGCTGTAGAAGATGGCCAGCCGCTTGACCTTGATGGTGAAGGTCAAATCGGGATAGGGCTCTGCGCAGCAGGGGTAGTATTTGATGTTCTTGCGTGCCGGATGCTCCAGAAGAAGCCATTCATTGCTGGCAGTGTAGTCCGTCACATCCACTTGTTCAATGCCGTCATAGAACTTCAGGTCCAGCTACACAAATACATAGACTTCTTGTGAAAATTATATATTAATTCTATTCCATTAATCCAAGGTACTTACAAATGTAACGGCGATTATCGCGTTTATTATCATTCATGCAATTTATTCGATGTTTTTTCCCGTTTTTCCAACTATTTTTAATAGTTTCACTATATAACTATATTTTTGTCTCATATGGTGTGGAGTCCATAATTAATATACGAATGCCGCAAAATCCGTAAAGTTCATCACTGGCGTCGGCGTCCAATAACAAGCTGCCATGCCAAGAGAGAATCATCATTTCAGTTCGACCAATAATTTGATCAGACGTGTTCTGAATTGACCTAGTCATTAAGCATACCTTAACACCATGCTGTGTTGGTCTATATTATCCTGCAAAGACGGCAACTTCACCCATAAGCATCGCGCTCATAACAAGTGACTTGTTCACTGATCGGTTCCACAAGTGCCCCGTGTAAGTATAACTTGTGACTATGTGACGGTAAACACCATAATTGACACATGCACCTCCTCGGTAAACATTGAGCGGGCTGTTACTTCCATAGGCGATGCTCACAGTACCTTAAACCCGTCGTAGGTCCAGGACCCAAATTTAAGCGGACATTCCTGACTGTCGTAAGGGAAGTACAGTATGTCTATGGAACAGGTGCTCTTGAAGATTGACATCGGGATCCAGAGGACGTCTCCCGTGTTCTGGACAACCGCCAGGGCCTCTCGGTGCTCCGTTAACCGGACATCAGCGCTGAAATTATGGAATAAGCGACGTTGCTTGGGGCACTTTTGTGCACATGAAGGTTAAAATTGGGCCAATAAACTTCCCGCAGCAATGAGATGGGCCATCAGCGCTAACAATGGCTAACAATAGGCTTTCCGAGGGTAAGGGTACTGTGTATGGGGAGGGGGTGTAGCCCATCATGTATGGGTCCATGTATAATCTAAACAGTAAATAATACGAGCGATAATTGAAATTTCATTTTAATATTTAATGAAGGAAATATAGCATTTTCATATGTAATGAAGGAGATATAGTATTTTTATATTTAATGAAGGAGATATAGTATTTTCATATATAATGAAGGAAATATAGTATTTTTATATATAATGAAGGAGATATAGTATTTTCATATATAATGAAGGAAATATAGTATTTTCATATGTAATGAAGGAGATATAGTATTTTCATATATAATGAAGGAAATATAGTATTTTCATATATAATGAAGGAAATATAGCAGTTTCATATTTAATGAAGGAAATTTGACATTTTCAATCGGATTTGATATGTTATTGTAGGTCACAAAATGTCGAAAAAAGTACTGCTGGAAATCGATTGGAGAACAATTGAATACATAAGTAACGAGTTAGTCAAATTATTTCGTGATGGTAACTCGGTTCACTTACTAGTTATAGAGCACTATGTCGGGCGTCCAGATGTCTTTCACGGGCACTCGAACTTGTTTGACGTCTCCAAACAGTTTGGGGTCCCACTCCAACAGATTGTCTCTCCATGCCTTAGTGGGTGATAACAGAGGGTGTTAACATTTCAATCAAGGCCGTTATAAATTCGTGATCAATACTTGTCCAAGCATTTGATTGGTAGTTGCTTTGCAAGCGTCTGCATGGTCAAGAGCTGTTTCTGACCTGCATGTGCACTGGTGTCTGTGCGATGTTAGCGGCATTGCCAACGGCGCATTAAAAAGGTTAAACACAATTTTGACTGTCACTTATATAATTAGTGGTACCATACATGTGCAGATGTCAATAGCCTTTAGCGCCACACCATGCTGTGTTGGTCTACATTATCCTGCAAAGACGGCAACTTCACCTGCAATCTATAGTAATACACTGTGAATGGCTAAGTTATGACAGGTAGCCAAGATTTTGGCAGTAACTATATCGCGACTGCATAGCAATGACGGTATGTTATCATCACCATTCAACAACGCTGAAGAAATAGAACAATTTCATTTCGTGCGATTATTTTATTTGTAAACACTTGTTGTTATGTAACGCAACATTGTTTTCTTTGTACAAGAGCGATTTGCATCTGGCACTAGGACGTCAGCTGATCAGCTCGTCCGCCATGTCACCTCGACACTACCACCTTTAATATAGCCTCACGTGGAATGTGCTGCGGACTTGTAGACGTTCGCGTGTATTCATACGCAACCTTGTTTCCTTTGCATATGGTTGACCTCATCATCTAACGTTAGTTACCAAATACACTCCTGCGACTAGTAGTTGGGAGTACACCACATTTACAGACAGGACATGATACATAGAAAATGAGTCACGCGATTACGTACGTCACTATGGTACCCTGACAATCAATAATCAGGTAGCTGGTGAAATCCTAGTATTGCGCAATCTTTTGCCGGCCACGTGGTTTACGTGGATCGTGCCGATTAGTACACGGACTTGGACCACTTTCTTTCCAGTCGTTCACATCAGCATCAACACACACGGCGATCTCAGCGGTGTTTAAATTAATACCAACGTCTCTACAACTACCAGCCTTTGCTACAAGGATAAACGTCATAATGTATTGCTCAGTGTTACATAGTCCACCACAACGGGTTAGTTTGTGTATTAATGACATTCATATTGTAACTGGCTACGTGTTTGAATGTTGATAACTGGTAAAATTAATTTATTTCAATTTTGTTTACAGATTTTGCCATTGCACAGTATATTTTGTATATTGTATGCATGGTTAATAAATTAAAAACTGTTTATATACTACTTAAATGAAAGTCAGAAATTTGTCATCATATTCGTATGAAATCCAATAGTTTATTAGATGATATAAATAATGAAGAAAGTGTACCTAATAACAAGATACTTGTGATACTTAGTTGGTCATGCACTGTGTACCTTACATGGAGCGTGCCCTACACCTAAAGTGTATCATATTGGACCAGCTCTATAATCGCTAACGAACTGAACGTTGTACCTGATATGTCTTAGTAATGTACATTGCGTTCAAACTGGGACAGACAGAAGCTTACACCATCAAGCAGGTATGAATATTCATGTGTTTCTAGCTGTCAGTACGCAGCTTTGGTTACAACGCATCTACAGCTTCTACCTCAAGTGATTATCTACGCAGAAGTCATGACAAAACCATTCAGTGTATGGTCTATATAATGATTTTGGCATGTGTGGTACTTATATTTCAGGATACCTACATTACGGGCGATCGCAATGAAACGTTACCAGAGAGTTCACACTGTGATTACGAAGGTATGATCATGTTCCCAGGGATAATACCACTACTACTAATAATAATAAGATAATGGGATGAACTCAAAACGATAACAAGCATCGACTCTCAATATGGGATTACTACGCTGCGAACAAACACCTGAAAATGTAGCTTTAACATGGGACTATTTAACAACTTGCTGTAACACAACATTATCGCAGCACGGATAACAACCAATTGTGCGTGACCCATGTTTAATGAACGAACTATATACTCCAACCAACCCAAGTGGGTGACACAGAAGTAAATAATGGTTACCATTTGTAGCATGCAATGTTAGTTTATTCCTGTGTATGGCCCGGCCATCATCAATCGCATCGGCTGTGTTTCAAGGAACATTATTATTATTATCTAACCGCCTGTTATTAAAATCCATAAAACTAGAGATGATTAAGGTGAAACTCGCAGATGTGATTAATCTTAAAGGCTCAATCTAGCATGGATTGCCCACTGCTTAACCCCACTATAAGAAATAAGTAGCTTCGAAATTCAAACCAATAGATATAGGTCGGTCAACGCCGCCCTTCGTGATATCGCCGACATATGTTAGCACCAGATATGGAAGAAATATATCTGACGTATAAAAGATGCGTGTGAAAAGGAATTGGGGGATTTTGGGTGTGAAATAATATGAAATATGAACGTCTTGTATTATCGCAAAATGACACGTCGTCGTGCAGTAAACTCCAGTGCTTATTTAACAAGAAAAAAAACCACGCCTTGAATGAATACTGTGTAACTTGCAAAGATCAATGGCCTGCTTAATTAATTCGGGACTTAACGTAAACCAAAAAGCCCCCTTAACATATGAGAAGTTTCAACATGTTGCACGTTCTTAGGACATCATTCACAGCGACAGTTAGACAAGTGCGTGACATTGACATCGCCGCGAAGTCTGCATGTACAACCACAACTAGGTCAGCTAAACCAGAACGTAACTCATTATTGCCTCGATATTAGTTGCAATTGGCACATCTCGCACAGATACTGTGTAGTAACTTGGGATACCATTGTATGTCGGGTTCCACGTCACATATATACGGTAATCTCACTAACAGCGTGGACCAATTAACGACAAGTTTGACATTTAGTCGCATCTACAGGCGAATCGATCTTTCCGGTGTTTGCTACTAATAGGAATAGAATCGTCAATGCCCTTGCCTCTGCCATTGTTGCCTGTGAGGAGATATAACGATACATCATGTTACTTGTTACTGATATTACACATGCACACATTCAGAGAGTAACAGTGGAGAGTCGAGCATCAGATAGTGACCCTATCAATGGACCGAGTCGCATAGCATGGATTGCAGGTGTCAGCAGCAGCAGCGTTGTAGACATGATCAAGAAGTCTTTGGATGGGAAGCAAGGCATGTGTGATTGGCAAACCATTACCACTACATGATCATAGTATCAAAACAAACACAGAAGACCCCCAAAAACCTAGTCCCTGGCACATCCGGCCAGTTCACCGTGAGCCAGATGTCCTGGGCAACAGTATCCATGACGACAACAACAGCGACATAACAATGCCTGTTTCTCCTGTGTCATCCTTTGGGGAAAATGGTTGCTAGGGATACTATGATAGTGCTGACATACATAAAGAAGAACAATCTGTCTAGCACACGAGCCACGATCCGCCATTCCTTGGCTATTTTCCCCTGGGCATCCTTCTCATGTAATCTATTCATGTAAGTCCTCAGTATTCGCTTAATCTCTTTGATATCAGTCTCTATGGCCTGGTTTTGCACAGGTGATCGCTCAGGCATGGGCTGACTCCTCGAAGGGGTGCCATCCCTAAAGTCTATCACTGGAGGTTGGAATTTGTTATATCTGAGTTCTGGACACTTGATTTTCTTTTTCTCTTTGCTATGTTTCCGATGCTGGGGAGCAGTTGACGTTTCCGCCACGGCGTGGCGCTCCGGGCGCTCCGGGCGCTCTAGATCAATGGCTTCACTCATGCACATGATGCGAGCCAGTCCATCGACGAATATCTGCGTGACAGGGTAAAGAGGACTCATACACAACTTATGATCAAAGGCACAGGTCAACATTCCAGAATGCTACACGCTTAAAATATGTCATAAAATCGCCATTAATTTAGCAATAACTAAACACTAATCGATATGTAATGTTCGAACTTATTCAGAATAACAAACTCTAATCAATATGTAACGTTCAACATTGTTCAGAATATTTAAAAAACATTAGGTATGTAACGTTCTGAATAACAAAAAAGTAATCACGATGCAACGTTCAAAATTAATCAGAATGACACAAAATAATTAATATGTAACGATCCTAATTATTCTAATTATCCAGAATAATCTTATATAAAACACGATTAATATGACATTAACTTCATAGATTAGCATAAAACAAAAATAATACCCTTAGGGGTGTCTAATATATTGATTATTTTTTACGTGTGCTTACCCGTTTCAGCCACTTCGGCACCCTGTTTTTCCGATCGCCCCGGAAGTATAGATTTATCACTATTACTGATAAGAACGTCGACAACGTGATCAGTATCATGTTGAGACAGAAATATGCACCTGGAAAAGAGGCAGTAGCGTAATCATTAACATCCCATTCTCCACATTTATCATTTCATGGCTAAGATATATAACAACTAAACATGGTGACATACCAAGGCATGGCGTAAGTTTATAAATAATTTATAGGAGAATACTTAATTATCCGTTTAGTACCAGCGATAGAACGATGGTAGCAAACATAAACATAATATCAGAGTCCGTGTTTTAAATGGTACCACACAATGGAACTGTTAGGTTTGTAACTGTTATACAATTTTGCTCCTTCACTCTTACTGTGTTTTCTGTTGGATTTAGCTTTTTTTGTGAGAACACGTTGAAGTAATAACATGAACATATCACCATGGCTGTCTAATCAGGCCAGCAGACAACTCATGAAACTGTCAATGTTATATTTGTTTTACAAAATGGCGGCTGGCCCTACCTATTAAAGGCACTGAGGAGGCGGCAGGAGGCGTCGTATCGGCCAGAAGAATTAGTAGTAAGAAAAAGGCCACAAATATGTTTATACCTGGGGATGAGGAAGCAGAAGACAAAAAATTAGAAATGATTCATTATAAACTCTGCTACGATCGACCGACGTGTGGCAAGCTCATTGCTGTGGAGCGGAGGGGGAATGGTGGGATTGTGGACGAGAAACTACACGAAGGGGGAGGGTAGTGCTTGCGTTGGAAGGAAAAGTAGAATAGATGGCGGAAGCGGAAACCGAGAAGGAAGAGTTCAGGTCGGGAGACAAGACATTGGATACCAAGTGACTTGAATTTCAAGGATGAGAGTTAACAATAAGCAACAAGGAGGAAATGATAACGGTATAGCGTAGCATACGTGAAGCTATATTTTAAGGACAACGGTGGGGGAAACAGCGAAGGAAATGCAGTGAAGGAAAGACTGCATTTAGGGATTAGGAGAATTGAAGTTAGAATTGATTTTTGTTGGAGAAATAAATGCGAGTGCACGCTAGAAGGAGAAGTAGAGTATAAAGTGTAACTAAAGAACTGAGATTTAACTACATCTAATTAGTCTACAGATAGAAAGAACAGTGCCAAACATAGGGTCACCCGTCTCGAAAGTAGCATATGCCAGATGGGCTACTAATCGCGTAAGAATATTTTGTGTTTTAGTTTCTGCCGAGCCCACGACCGCCTGTCTGCCTGCCTGCATGCCTTTCAGTGTGTGCGATAGGAGTTTCAATTTCAGCTAGTCGCCATTTTTTTCTTCGCGGTTAATTTCAAATCCCGTGTGCCGAAAGTGACATCACTTCCGCTTTGGAAGAGGACGTAACGTCACGACCACGACGGGCCAATCAGGTAAAAGCTTTCCTACCTATGAGCGGAATGTTGGAGGCAGCTGGTGGCGTGGAGTCAGCCAAGAGTATAAGTAACACGAAGAAGGCGACAAAAATATTCATTCCTGTGGTGAACGAAGGGAGATTATGGCAATCAATAATAATTTGTTATAGGTCTGAAAAGGCAACCGCCGTAAACTGGATGGCGACTAATGATCTGATCCTTCACACATTATTATCATTTGTCGAAATATGGATACGCAACGGACGGCCAATGAGCAGAATTTGGTCGAATATATTATCACTCTCAAGTTTAAACTTTGACCCTATATTCATCTACATGTTCAATGTCTCTGCCACGGGTGGAAAAAGCAAGATAAAATAAAACAAATTATAGGCTAACATGTCATAAAGTCTAGTTATCGATCAATATATACGTCATCTTCATGTCTATATTGTTGGCATACTCTTAGCACTTTAATCTCTAGTTTCATCCAGGACATGCTTGAAGCCTTGCGTATGGAGCCGATCATGCTCAGTTTATACAACTACGGTTCCCTATGTTATATCTACATTCAGTCTTACATTCTTCCGTTTTCCCGTATTGTAAAATTACGAAGACAGTCATGGACCAGGACAGCATATATATTGGCTAAACATTTTCTACTCACAACAAGCAAAAAATATCTCTTTCTACTCCCTTTCCGATAAATATGTCTACAAATTGAATAAGTGTATATGTACGTCATTCATAAATGTATAGCTCTTAAATATAGAGAAATGTTATATCACTGGGCATGGCCGCAATTTAAATAATCAAAAAAACAGATACCTAATAATAGTCATACGTACCAAGCATCATTTTGGCTGGGGATTCTGGTGGAAGCCAAAATATAACCAACGTCAAGGATGACAGTAATACACAGGGAAGGATTAGGATGTAGTTATAGAAGGCCGCTATTCGCTTCAGCTTCAGTTTAAAGGTCAAATCCGGGTAGGGTTCTTCGCAACAAGGGTAGTACTTGACGTTCTTCTTGGCGGGGTGTGACAATAACCCCCACTCATTGCTCGGTATGTAATCGGTAACATCGACGGCCTCCAGATCTTCGTAGAAGCTTACATCCAGCTTGAAGCCGTCGTATGTCCAGCTTCCGAACTTCAGGGTGCATGTCTGTTCGTCGAATGGAAAGTGCGTGATGTCGATGGGGCATGTGCTTTTAAAAATGGCAGGCGGAATCCAGAGAACGGAGCCGTCGTTACCGACTACGGCCATGGCTTCCCGGTGCTCCTTAAGTCTTGTGTCGGCACTATAATGCAACAAAATGGGGCGTCCTTTACTCGCATTACCCATCTATCTCTCTCGCTATATATATATATATTTAACCATATATTGTGCTAAATACCGATAGATATTACCCCCATCGTCAAGATCTTATGATTGACTAGTCTATGGTATATATACGATTCATGCACTTGGTATACTGAATCGACTTCTCACGCAAACCGAGTTAATGACTTAACCGACTTAATCGAGATATATATTTATAGAAACGGATATATTTGATCAAGGGGTTTATTTTGTTTTATGAACATGCGTGATCATATATATCCAGTGAGTTATATACGCAATATAATTGTATCTATAAACTCTATCTCATAAGACGATGGTCACATTCTTAGAGTTAAACATGGTTACAGGTGGCGCAAATTACAACATGAATGACAAGAAGAAACACAAAATCGAAATAAAGACATCTCGTAGTTTTGAGATAGTGCTCCACACGTTAAACACTGAGACGCAACCATAAACAGTGCATGGCTTAACTGATATAACTAATACTTACATCAAGGAACAAAAAGCAGTTTTTAAAGTAGGTGGAAAAAACCAGGCTTCAAGGCTACTACCGGGAAAATATCTCAAGACTGACTTTCGATAGGAATGGTGCAGTGAGTGTTGATTCCAAGGGGATGGTGGATCAAGGTGTAGAAATTGGAACTTGGAAAAAAGTGCCGTCAACCAAATAACTGAGAGCAGCGGCCTGGGGGAATGGAACCCTGACCAGGATGTTGGCATGGGGTACCGGTGCAACAGCGCTGGTGGGTCAAAGCTATGACCCTTGAGGGAGGGGATCAGGGTGGGTTCGGACGCCTGATATAGTCGGGACTTTTTCATAGTATACTAAGGCTCATAGATTACCTTACCGATGGCATATGATTTATATATATATATATATATATAAGTATATATACATGTCATTGTACCGTGGTCACGTGGTACAGGATAGGTAGCGGCTCTCAACCATCTATAAACATGCATATCTTCAGCTACATGTGATTCGCCTATCATCTAATCACCTGGCTTGGATGTCGAGCAGTGTCAATTTGTTTCGAGTAAATTTACACTACTATACAAGAAACTCCCGGAGCTGTGGAATAAAGGCAAAAAGCAAAATAGCACAAGATAAGAGTATCTAATTTTGTATAGAAAGTCGTAAAGCGCCGATATAAATGACTAGTATAAGGTCATTCTAACTACGTGGACAGGGGGGCCTGGGGCAATAGCGCCGGCGATTACAATACAAAGGCTGCTACCAAAAGAACTACTTAGCTTGCCTATATCAGTTTTACATCCTGGCGTATGACACGGAAAGCATATGGATAAACACAAAGCAGAACGTACATGTGCTACATGACTAAGGAACTTGCTTCAAAAAAAAAACTTTGCTTCAAAAAACAAAATGGTTGAAACTAAAATTTAATTCAGATAGTTCGGGAGATAAAGACACCAACGTTTAAAGAAAAGAAAAAAAGGAAAATTGAAACGAAAACATTGTTGTTATCGTGTGAAGTGTTCGCTACGAGGGGTCGCTGACAGTGCAGCCACGTGACCACGGCAAGCCAGTGAGACGGGGTGGGTGGGGGGTGGGGGTGGGGAGGGGGGAGGGGGTAACATGGAGTGGAAGTCCAGTATGTACGTATACTGACTAGTTGTAAAGCACTATATCCGGCGTCCATATTTGAGATGCAGGTACTCGCACTTGATCCACCATTCCAAACTCCTTGGGATCCCACCGTAAGAATTTGTCGTTCCAATACTGCTTGGGCGTGGGCAGAGTGGGACATAGTGTAAACGAAGCAAGTAGAATAACATTGATGATATACAAAAAAAACAGCCTAGTACATTCATGTCCATAACAAAATACTTAAAGATGCTCCGTCTGCAAACTGTTCACACTCAATGACCCTTCATGTCGACTTCTCAAATTATGTAATTGTTTATTAATTTTATTCATTCCGTCTGCATGTATTTATGTAAGCGTTACAAATATACAAGAAACTGCTGGGTTTCAAACCGATAACGGAGTCTTGGATTGAATATATATGAAGCCGACATTTGGGTCAGTAAATTGAAAAGTTCCACGCGAGCGCCTTTAAGAAAAACGTTTACAAAATGATCACCACGGCAACACACAGCTGTAAGTTACAACAATAATTATTTTAGTCATACATGCATAAACCTCCACCCTCCACACCTCATCGAAAGAACGGGGATTGAGTCGGGGTAAGCTGGGGTGTTTAAACAGGGGCGGCGGAAGAGGAGAGCAGGGGGGGGGCATAAGTCTCGCATTGATCGACTTAACACCGAAAGAAGAGCCGACCAGCAAATATGGAGCATCAAGGTTGTCTATCCTCCATCCAGCATTTTTGGTTCATATAATATATTAACAAAATCTTCCAATAAACATATAAGCAAACAACTTCACACTTTCACTGCCAAATTGTTCTCCAGTTTTGTGCTTGTCTTTTTTGTTATTCATTCAATCAATATCATAAGAGGACCAAAAATGCCATCGGTTGATCTGGCATGCCTGGCAAAACTTGATACTGGATATTTACTGTATGACGAAGGGGAGGGGTATGTGTGGCGGCGTAGGACCAAAAAAACAACTAAACTAGTAAGACGGAGGTGGCATGGCATGAGCGGGGGGGGGGGGGGTCAAAGGCGGTCATGGGCGGAGGGTGGGATGTAGGGGCAGGAGGGCAGAACACCATTCAAACACGTAGCGTGTGTGTGTATATATACATGGGCAGAATACTGACTAGTTATATAGCACAATGTCGGGGGTCCAGATTTGCGTGGCGGGCACACGGACGTGGTCGACACCCCCAAAGTCCGCGGGGTCCCAGACCAGCAGAATATCCTTCCATAACTGAAACAAAATGGCGGGCGATGGTTCAAAACACATGTGCCGCATGCTGCGCACCGCACACTGCGCATGTGGGTATCACTCCATGTATAACTATGTGCTGCCTCGGCGGTTTGTATGGTATGGACGATATCATACGCCGGAGTGGTAATTTAGAGTGGTTAGTGGTGATATGAAGAAGGAACCTCACCAACAACATCTGCATGACAAATAGTTTGCCAGTTTATCAATCTGGATATTCTTTTGGTGAAAATCATAATATGTAATATTTAATGTATGCACCGAGGTAGTAAATCATTTGATTCAATTTGAAATCAATGTCTCAAAGTTGAATCACAAACATGTGTTTAGGTTGGCTGACTGACGATTCCCTGTTATAGTTTGCGAGGAAGGAGCAGAACAGAGATGATCAGTAGTTATAATAACAACAACTAGGCGCTGATGGGCCCATCAGTTTAATTGCCTGATGCAGCAGACATGACAGTGTGGACGGATGCTTAGATAGGATAGCGAAAAACTGCGTATTTAAGAGCTGTCGCATCCCAGCTTGCGGGCACTACTTGGCTGGGTGGTGCTATAATACGGAGTGACTTCCTACGCAGATGCCCCCACCGAAACGACCGAAAGGCTGCTGGCTTCTCTCACAACCCGGAATCTGCAAAATAAAAACGAAACGAGTCACTAGTCGGTGAATCAGCACCACTCCTGGGTCGTTGGCGGGAAAGGGTGGGGCAGATACCGTGAACAACAGGGGTGGAGGGGACGGTAGTGAGCAAGGTGGTTCCTTCCTTCAAAGGCAGCATCTTGCAGCACGATTTATTGGAAGGAATGCCATGAAACGACGCTTGTTTACTTGGAGTTTTCATTCCGCCGTGTCTTATTAATGTCCGGTTAGCATTTTAGCGATTCTGAGAGCAGCCAGCCCGCCATAAGAAAAAAGGAAAAAGTTTTTTTTTCATCTGCTAAGTCACACCATTACAAATACTTTCACTCAGTGCCCTTGGATGGGTTCTAAACGTCCCGTTAGCTACAAACCAGAGCATGGTAAAGATTTGCTTATCTAGTCAGCACCACTGACAGCAGATAGATTATCTCACTTTTTCTATCGGCAATTGTCATTCTTAAAATCCGCACAGTCCTTATTTGCAACTTTAGTTGATACGGAAGGAAGAGGGCAATGACTAATGCGCTGCATTACGTGTCGCGAATAAGGGTCATACATCATGGATACACATGGCGCGAGAGACCCGGGCGCACCAACAAACATAACGGCATCCCTGCCACCACACAAATTCAGGGTCTATATATATTACGCAACCCTTTATACAATTTACAAGCGGAGATATTCATCACATAAAACTGTCGGGTAAAGCGGTAATGTTACATCATAAAGTTTGCAAAGCTTACACGCACAAACGACAAAACAGGTCAGGTGTCACCGTTGAAGCCGGTTATGCCCTGTTCGTACCGCTCAGTTTGCCATCAATGAATGGGTACCCACCTATGAGAAGAAGTCACAGCAGCCATTCCAGTTGTCGACGAAAAAAAAAAATGAAACACGCCCGAGAAATTACGGAGTCCTTTCATCCGCCGGAAATTGTCGCAAAACGAGCCGATGGCGTGGGATTTTTTTCTTTTCGAGGACAGCCAATGGGAATTCATCAGGGCTTTGCTCTTCCATTTCTTTCTTGTTGAAGGATCCAAAATGTCGGTCGGGGGCGCGGGTGTCGTCACTGCTGATAAATATCCGAGCACGGTCCTCGTACCGTTATTAAGTGCGGAGCTCGCATAAACTGACACGTGTTGCTTGGCGTTTGGGGGATGGTCGTAAATACTGGGATGTTTTAACCATTTCACCGCCAGGTTCAATGTATAATGGAAGCGGAAACTGAGTATCTTTCATGGCATCTACACATTTGCGTCTCCCTTGTTATAGGTTTGGAAAGTTTTTGCTCCTTAGCAAGATGGATTAAAAATGAAAGGCATCGCGTATAGCGCCCGGACTACGGGAATATGTCAACTATAATAGCATATAATCAGTCTCGAATAGCATTCGCGTTACGAGTTCTAGTGTCTGGAAGATGCTTTATCGTACACAAAAAAGCTTTATATCTGAGATAAACCCGACGTGTCCCAACCATACTGATTCTGATTGGTTCCCCTATCACTTAATCATTTATTGTTTACCTTGTCTTTTTACATGGATTAATTCGCTTTTGTCAAATATTAGGGCGAGTCGCCAATTTGCATGCAATCCCTTGTAAAATACGAATAATAAATGCCATATATCTTTTCACTGCACCATCTCTCGGGTTAGAGAAATTTGCTTTACTTTCCTGGCGCCAAGTCTGTCTTGCCCCCTTCCCCCCAGCTCACCCGCCCAGCCTCCAGGTCCCTTCTCGTTCCGCATTTTCCTTATTCTACTCTTATTGCCGGCAGACGGGTTCATTTCCTCCCTAACCATCGAAACTTCCTCACACCGGAAGTTGGCCACCGGATGGTGACCATTTCCAGTCTGGCCTTTATAATTTCCGCCAAACATCTTGTCATGTGAAGGGTGACGTGTGGACATCCGTCTCAGTCCACATACAGAACCCACTCGATGAACCCCACCCATCCTTAAGGCGGGAAGCTGCTCTTACATATCAACCCATATCTCCGTATTCAAAAGAACGCTAATTGAAATAATTAACTCTACACATTTGTAGACATGCGCTTTCAATTAAATTCATTATATGAATTCAATATTCGATGCATCCTGGGATTTTTCCAGTGACATGGCCACAAATGCCGTGGGAGGGATCGTAATATTACTGTTTATTAAATCTTGATCACATTAATTTTCGTTGTCTCATGATTCACAGGTTTCAATCTTTCTCTACCTCCCTCCTGCCCCCCCCCCTCCCCCCCCCTTGTATCTCTCTTTCTCTCACTCTCTTCTTTCTCTAAATCCTCCCTCATTGCAAATGAGAAATTCATAGGGCTAAGAAGTTTCATATCAGATATCTCGCCTAATGTAAAAAAAATGTTTCTCTATCAAATTATATTCTGCAGACATAGATTATAAATAGGTGCCTAATAATATAATATATTGGAAAGGATTTATTAATAATCTGTAATGATGATGAAGAAATTGTGGCAAAGTGAAATTGTCGGGAAGTGTATGCTTTTAACTTCTTAAACATGCAGGATATTATAGTTGCTAAAATATGACGCAAGGCTTCAGCAATACGAATGTAAGCCGTTGTCGCTTGATGCATTTTACTTATTTACCATGTTATCACATAAGTCTTTGGCAATGTAAACACATACCAGGCATACCACATAAATATCCAAACGTCCACGGATAAACAATCCACAAATATTGAGGAATCACAATTCAAAAACAATGCAGTGAAATGATCATAAATACAAAAGTATCAAAAGTATCAAAATCTCATTAGTTACAATTTTTAACCATTAATCCCATACATTTCTTTCGTCACAGGCGTGACATATGACAAACAGAATTATATTACGATTTTTACTAATCTGCATTTACATAACAAAGACACCCAAGGCGCGAAAATAAATGACTTACATATCTACTCCAGACGTTTGTGGTGAGAACTTGGTTCTTCTCATCTAGATCCAGAATCTGGATCAAGGCCAATCCGTAATCCACCTGGACGGTCTCCGATGTATTGTAGACGGGACGTCCTACGATCCCGACGTGCTCGTAGTTCTCCAGAAGATGTTTGATCAGGCGCTTCTCGTCCGACATCGCGATGCCCTCTGTTGAAAAAAAACACAGTACATTCAATGTTTTGTTCGTGATTTTCATTCAATGCTTTTCCAGGAAAAAGCGGCAACGGAAGTTCTGCAACTTGTTTCGGATGTTTGCTGTAAAAAAAATTAAATGAATTTCCAAGAAATCTGAAACGTATATTCAATGAAGGAATTCTGTGCTCGGTGTAGTTAGTAACAGGGTTAGAGGAGCGGCGTCCCTTCTAATGGATGGCTTAATAACTCAACTCGAGCCATCGGCCTTACGGTAATTAAATATTGCTTTGAATGCCAGCTCGTGATTAAAAGCAGCGTTGGCGCACGCCCAGTAACAGACTGCTATAGGGAGTACGTGCTTTAGCCTGTTATTCCCGCGGCTATAGTGACAACGCACGCGAAGAAATCTCCAACAATTTGATATATTTATCTGCAGATCTGCTGCGCCATTCTGTTAATAATGGCTTTGACTATTCAATGTGGATAGGCTTCTTCTCGACTGCCATAGATTAGACTAATGGTAGCGGTGACGTGAGAATGCGCATGCGAAGGGCGGTTGGAGTGACGGTGGAGGTACGGGAGGGTAGCAACCAGACAAACAGTGCAAACGTGCTCCGATGGGTAATTCGCTGTGGTACCACACAACCCCGTGCTCAAACCATGTGCTTTCGCTTAAGGCTCGTCCGCCAAGAAGTGTGCTATATACACCCCCCCCCCCATCCAACCCTTACCCTGCCGAACAAAAAGTAGAACTACTGAAAACTAAAAGGCGCCATGGCTTCTCATTTTTGTTTCAAATATTTGCGAAGAGTTATGATACAATGGATAAGCCAGTTTCATTGATGACTAATGCCGTTGCTATAGGGGTGAAAATAACATGAGAAGAGGTGGGTAAAGGGAGTGAATCGCCCGCGGTGTCTAGGTGGGTAATGGATTCTCCAGATGTCAGAACTTCTTGATGTCGACGACAACAGGTCTATATCAAACAGGATATCGATCAGATCGGAAATCGTTCAGACTGGAATTGGCATGGGTCGAACTGGGAAGCTGTCATACTGAGCGTTGGTCAGACTGAGGGTTGGTCAGACTGGGAAGCTGTCAGACTGGGAAGCTGTCAGACTGAGGGTTGGTCAGACTGAGGGTTGGTTAGACTGGGAAGCTGTCAGACTGGGAAGCTGTCAGACTGAGGGTTGGTTAGACTGGGAAGCTGTCAGACTGAGGGTTGGTTAGACTGGGAAGCTGTCAGACTGAGGGTTGGTTAGACTGGGAAGCTGTCAGACTGGGAAGCTGTCAGACTGGGAAGCTGTCAGACTGGGAAGCTGTCAGATTGAGGGTTGGTCAGACTGAGGGTTGGTTAGACTGGGAAGCTGTCAGACTGGGAAGCTATCAGACTGAGGGTTGGTCAGACTTGGAAGCTGTCAGACTGAGGGTTGGTTAGACTGGGAAGCTGTCAGACTGGGAAGCTGTCAGACTGGGAAGCTGTCAGACTGGGAAGCCGTCAGACTGAGAAGCTGTCAGACTGAGGATTGGTCGTACTGGGAAGCTGTCAGACTGAGGGTCGTATGTATCGAATAGACTGGGTATCGAATAGACTGGGCATCGAATAGGCTGGGCATCGAATAGACTGAGCATCGAATATAGTGGGCATCGAATAGACTGGGCATCGAATAGACTGGGCATCGAATAGACTGGGCATCGAATAGACTGGGCACCGAATAGACTGGGCATCGAATAGACTGGGCATCGAATATAGTGGGCATTAAATAGACTGGGCATTGATCATAGTGGGCATTAAATAGACTGGGCATCGAATATATTGGGCATCGAATAGACTGGACATCGAATAGACTGGACATCGAATAGACTGGGCATCGAATAGACTGGGCATCGAATAGACTGGGCATCGAATAGACTGGGCATCGCATAGACTGGGCATCGAATAGACTGGGCATTAAATAGACTGGGCATTGAATAGACTAGGCATCGAATAGACTGGGCACCGAATAGACGGTGCATCGAATAGACTGGGCATCGAATAGACGGGGCATCGAATAGACTGGGCATCGAATAGACTGGGCATCGAATAGACGGTGCATCGAATAGACTGGGCATCGAATAGACTGGGCATCGACTAGACTGGGCATCGAATAGACTGGGCATCGAATAGACTGGGCATCGAATAGACTGGGCATCGACTAGACTGGGCATCGAATAGACTGGGCATCGAATAGACTGGGCATCGAATAAACGGAACATCGAATAGACGGGGCATCGAATAGCCTGGGCATCGAATAGACTGGGCATCGAATAAACGGAACATCGAATATAGTGGGCATCGAATAGACTGGGCATCGACTAGACTGGGCATCGACTAGACTGGGCATCGACTAGACAGGGCATCGAATAGACTGGGCATCGAATATAATGGGCATCGAATAAACGGAACATCGAATATAGTGGGCATCGAATAGACGGGGCATCGAATGACGAGGTGGATCCTGTATCTATAACAGTAAATACCTGGGGGTGAATACGGCCTGTAAATAACCTCTCAACATGGATCATTATGATGGTGTTTAACTACTCCGACGAAGCTTGAGAAGAACGGCATGTAGCTACATAAGACTCGTTGTTGGACAGGTACCAGGCGATAAAGGATGAACAGTTAGTGTGTTATCCACACTTCGGAGCACAGTAAGTCACTATATAGTGCCAACGAACCCATTGGACGGAGGAGAGAAAGATAGCTATTTACGGTAGAGCATGAAACTAGACGGCTATGGTGGCTGCGCCAGAGATAGCGATGGTGTCGACGCATTATTCATATGTACGTTGATCAAGGAAACCAGAGAACCACCAACACCACCGTTAAACGTGCGTTGTAAGCGTGAACCAGGGCAACGAAACCCCCACCCCCCATAACTTCCCCAACCTCACCCTGCCAATGATGGCACCGACTCCTCCTTCGGTACAAAGAACAATCAAATTCATTTACATGGACATTCTGTCTGAGCCATTTTCTATTTAACCTCGTCACAAAATAACAAGTAAATGTTTGGTCCAAAGTCGAGTAGGGTTATAACACAGACTATTTAGGTACCCCGTGGTTATAATACGGCATCTTTATGCCAGATGATACATGTACTGCAGGCCTGGGGTCACTTAAAATAAATAAACATACTGCATGCATGTTTTCCCGGTGTAAATAGGTAAAATACCCCTATAACACCCAGATCCAGGTTTCCTTGTGGCTTAGAGTAAGTTAGTAAAGAAACCATTACTCCATCATCAACTTACCCATCTGGAGAAGCAGCAAGACCAGCAGGGTGAACGCTGACATATAGTCCAGCTTCTTATAGCCGTTTATCATACATGCTAATGCCCCATTAAAAAATGACAACACGGTAATCCTCTCGTGTCGCAAGCTGTGCAATCTAGGCGTTCACCAAGCATATCCACGGCGGAGGCTGAATCCCATAGCAATGACAACTGAAGCGGAACTGAACGGATGTAACTCCCGAAGAACGCCTATTGGATAAGTCTGCAGCCACGTGGCATGGCTAAAACGATTGTGTGATCCATCATAGAGAGGCACTGAGCCCGGGTGAAAACAAGGGCAATGGTACCACCCCAAGCATCGAATCGGGATCTACGGTTTTTGCGGGACGAAAGGGAACATCAGGTCAAATGTCTGCTCCAGATGTTACGATAATAAATTTAAATTAATGCGATGTATGTCAAGGTACACGGATGTAACTATTATCCGGATTTGAGTTTTATCAAAGTGGTATGTTCCAGACGTCCCTGCCCAGGAATGAAGGAAGGTAAATCCTGCTCATATCAACAGGTGGACAGATATCAATATTCTCCGACTATGGGACTCCCCAACAGGATCCGGGGAGGCAGCTATTGATCCTGATCTACGATTTCTTAAGAAGCGGGTGGCGGCCAGGAATCCCGATGAGCGAAAGCTAATGGGCAATGCCACGGAATTGTATGTGGCGGCCCGGTGATCCCAAGGGATGTTCCGGCAATCGGTTATCTCAATCCGGCTTCTGGATCTATGTAAGGGGCCGAGCTCCCGCTGAGCTCTCAGCCTGGATCCTGATTTCACGGCGCCACGTGATACTCCAGATTTTTTAACTGGTGTATTATTCCGCCGAGGGTGTAGAGTGAACCCAACACACACTGTGGAAGGAGACAGCGCAGTAATTGCTGCTGCTTGGCTTTAACAAATGAGGCTTTAAGGCGTCGTGGCGCGCATGGAGCCAGGCGCGTCCGAGAACTGAGGACTCTTTAAGTTTCAGGATTCCCATCGATCCAGACGAGCGGACTGGCGGATTGACGGACCGCCAGCCGCCAGGGTGAGCTGGTGCCAGGATGCGGAATGTCATCGTCAGGTGCATCGAGCCCGAGACTCGGGTCTGGGATTGGGAAAACTGGGCAGTCGACTCAGAGGGAGCGTGAGGAAGGAGGCAGGGGGCCTGAGGAAGGGGGAAGGGGGGCAGGGGGGAAGAAGGGGGAAGTGGAGGGGGAGGGGATGAGAAAGGGAGAGGGAAGGGAGAAGGGAGGCAGGGAGGGAGAAGGGAGGAAGAGGGAAGGGGAGGGCGGGGGGTTGGTATAGGATGTGGGAATGACAGGATGAAGCACGTGAGGGAGGAGGACGCCAGAAGGGCATGGAAAGATGCGGAAAATAATGAGCGATCATTGAAAAAGTGAGACTCGCACAGGTGACTAGTTCGAGGGCGTAGAGTCAGGGGAAGCGACTGGGGGGGGGGGGGGGGGCAGGCAGGTGCAGGGTGGCGAAGAGGATGATTGGTCGAGGGGGGGGGGGGGCAAGTGAGAGAACAGCAGGTAGAACGTGGGAAGGGCGGGGAGGGGAGGGGATGGGCGGGGGACAGCGGCAGGAAGAGCGCAGATAGGGGCGGGGAGGGGCAGAGAGGCGGGGCGGGGAGGGCAGAGAGGCGGGGCGGGGACGGGCAGAGAGGGGCGGGGAGGGGCAGAGAGGGGCGGGGAGGGGCAGAGAGGGGCGGGGAGGGGCGCGGAGGGGGCGAAGAAGAGCAAGTGGTGTGGGTTCTTATCCAGTTCGTTACAGGAAATATTCGGTTCGAGCGATTTTCCACCTTCACGATTACGCTTATAACTCAAACCCATCCGACTCGACAACTTCCTCCCCATAGTAACCCCACGAGGCATGCAGTATCTATCTCCCTCGCGCTAGACCCCGCTCCGTCCCTCCCCCCCAAACACACACACACAAGTCTTAGCCCCCATGGTTCTCTGCCTAAACATGTCTTGTCACGTTGGCCGGCAGATGAAATGTTACAGCATGACTCCCGAGAGGCAGAAAGCCACGTGTTTACACACCCCCCCCCCTCCACCCCCATCTCATCCACCCTCCACCCCCACCCCATCCCCCCTCCACCCCCCCACTCCATTCCCCTGCATCCCACGCTATGCACCCTCCATCCCCGCCCCCCTCCATCCACCTGCACCCCCACCCATCCACCCTTCCCCCCACCCCATCCAGCATCCAGCATCCACCCCCACCCCATCCCACTTCCAACCTCACCCCATCCACCCATAACCCACAATTCGATCCACCCTACACCCCCATCTCATTCCCACCTCACCCCATCCACCCACAACCCACAATTCGATCCACCCTACACCCCCCATCTCATCCCCACACCCTCCCTATCCACCCTTCACCCCCCACCGGCCCCATCGCCTCCATCCTAGCCTCACCGTCTCTCTGACATTCAATTACCATTGATAAAGACTGTCCCTAACTCACACCACTCCTCTGGTACTCCCTGTATGTTACATAACCCGTACATAACACAATGTAAACCTGATCAATGCACCATCCACCCATGCAGCAATACACGGTCCACGTCAATCTTTCTTGGAAAATGCATCACTTGCCATGTCCCCATTGATCGTTTTGGCCTACACATAATAATTTCAAAGTAATAGACGAAATTACACGCAGCAGCATTCTACTGATATACATTGTCGGTTAAGTTCCCTTTTGCCTTGGTCGAGGTGTAGACCGATACCCCGGTTACGCCCCCACTCTCTCTCTCTCTCACTTGGCATTCCCATACTGCACCCAACAAGTGTTATCCTCTCGCCTACATGCCTACCTTGGCAATTTACCTCCCTTCATTATCGGGGCAGCGCCATCTTATCAGCTTATACAACCAGCCCCCTCACCCCCCTCGTGCATTCAACACCATCCAGTGCCACCACCACCACCACCCAACCACCAACCCCACCACCACCGCCGTCGCCATGCACTACCTTCCGCCCACCCCGTAACACCCCCAACGTGCCCACCTCTCGGCCACCCCCCCCCCCCCCGGCCTCCGCCCCCCCCCCACCCGGGAGCATTAAGCCGTCACTAAGGGGCATGGCATTTAGCAGTCATGTGATTAGGACGTTCGCCCGGTCCCTTAACGCTTCGGGATGGGCAATATAGCCGTGTTGACGGGCGCGGGGCTCCGAGAGGTCACAGGAACCCTGACATTTCGGAGTCGGCGACGAAAAACGAGCCCGTCCGCGCCGCCTGTGTGACGTCATCAGTCACGTGGCAGCCGTGCAATAAAACTGTCACCAGCACGTGGACTGGGATGGACCTTTTTTTCTCGTCTTTTTTTGTCAAAGTATTCCGCGTCTGAAGCTAGAGATACTGCTCGTGTCCCTCATCTGAGTATTGCGTGCTGATGACAGAATGTGGCTTACGGTACTTATTTAGTACTTTCCGTGCTTCTTCTTATCATCAACCAAGACTGGAATGGATGATCAAAGAGGGGAAGACATTTTTGTACGCCAACGATCAGCGCAATACGTGTTGTGATGGCGCCATATAATTCCTTGTCTCTTCTCAGTTTTTCCACCTATGCCAGGGCGATGGGAGCAGCATTGCGCACCGTCGTTTGTACGGTGGCAATAATGGTGCACCGCCGTTTGTACGGTGGCAATAATGGTGCACCGCCGTTTGTACGGTGGCAATAATGGTGCACCGCCGTTTGTACGGTGGCAATAATTGTGGCATCGCCGTTTGTACGGTGGCAATAATGGTGCACCGCCGTTTTTTATGGTGGCAATAATTGTGGCAACGCATTGTTGAGACATGCGTGAGGGCAGCGAGTGGAAGTCTGATGAGGGGCCCCCACAGGCCCTGATGCTGGCCTGAGGACAGAGGAGGCGGCTTCAAATTAGCAACCCAATAAATAGCTGGTGGCACAACGGTTAATGTAATTAGGCTTGACTAGAAACATAACTGTCACGTCATTTGTGTTTTAGTTAATTTGTGTGCATTGGTGTCACTCGCAGACTGGTTATTCATATGACAGACATTTCTTGATTTACAGTAAGCGAGTCTTACACTGATTTCAAATAAAAAATTCTACCCCTCAATGCATATCGACACGTGATGCAATTTCGCCTCTAAATTGATCCATTTCTACGACGTAACAATCATGAAATGTGTCGTTGGTTTTAATATGCATGCTTTCGAAGGTCGTGTTCCTTGTCAAGTCTCATATTGCCTAGTAAACTTCAATATGATAACACTATATTACACAAATGTCAAAAAGACAAGTTAGCATCATATGATTGTTAACAGCGGTCTGGAAGGAAGGGGGGGGGGCCCGTGTCCAGTGTCGAACGTCGATGTTTCCGAACGTTCCGTGTCACTGTCAGTGTCGTCTTTTCCAAAATCCGTGTCGAAGCCGCTTTTTTTTAGATCCTCAGTGTCTGAAATAGCGAGTCAAGAACGAATGTAGATTTTTCAAATATGCCTGCGTCGCGTGTCGATATTTACCCCGTTACTTCCAGACCGCTATTAACATATACAGCAATGAAATGCGAGATGCAAACTTGGAGAGATCAATGGTTTGACGAAGGAAGCAGAACGTCATTATACCAATAGCCACTGTGTGCAGGCTATCCGACTACATGTGAGTGCATCAGTATTCGCTAGGTGGCGGCAGCGTACAAGACAGCTCATCTTCCCGGAGTCTCTACTCATAATGATTGTTGGGTTTCCGCGTTGATAGGAAAGAGACCAAACCGGTTTTGTCTGCGGTGGGGGTACTATAAATAAGACGTGAAATGGAGGGAAGGACTCGTGCTCCCTATAAGCATGGAATGTGTGTCTGCGGCTGGGAGCTGTGGGGAGGGGTGGTTCCACTCGTGCTGGGAAGAGGGTGGGTGGGGCGGGTAGGACAGGGAGAGCGGAGAATATGATATTTTCCGGAGGGGGGTGGGGGGGGGGGGCAGGTGGAGCTGCAAGGAGGTGGTGAGGGGGCTGGAGGAAAGGGGGGTCACTTGGGAAAGACGGTTCCTAATCAGCCTCCCCAGTCATGTGTCGGCACACGCACGGCGACAGACACACAGACAGACAGACAGACAGTGAAATGTATTCTCTATTGATTGGGTGGGCTACAGGGGTCTTTTCAAAACATCCCACTCGGTCGGTTCTGGCTTTTTTTAACGGATGATTACTATCCTGCAGACGAGGCAACAGGGGCATGGCGGGCTGGGACAGGGGTGGGGCCAGGGAGGGGGAGGGGGATGGGAAAGAGAGTTACTCTGACTCGACACAACACTCCAGTCCACACACACATTCCCATTGTTATGCATTACTATCGCACTTCTCGCGAGATTTTATGGACGCCGATTTTTTTTCCTCTTAACCAGTCACGACCGAAAATACGATACTAGTTTTATCCCAAACAAAAGAGTCCTCACGCAAGAAGACCCACTCCCTCTTCCTTGTACCATTGGAGGGGAATTCCGTAACGCGCGAAGTAACGACTTAGGCGTATAACTCAGACCCGTCATTATGTTAATTGTCGTCTGCGTAAGCGGTAAACAAATTCCGTAACGTCGGTTTGATGGAAATGGCAGTGGATGCATGGACAGTTTTTGTTTCATTAGTTTTCCCGGTTGAGGTCTAGCTTTGAAAGACTGGACGATAACTTGCGAGTGTCTCATTACAAATTCATAGATGCATTTACATCCCTTCCATAAACTAATCCACGTTTTTCTTGGCTATGGTGGGATTCAAGTATTATCGTTAAACTGGAATTGAATACATGACTGAAGTACGGAGATATGTACTGGGACAGAGGTTATCACTTTCTGACACGTCTCGTCTTTTGCAAAGCGCCCGGCCAGACTATTTCTGCAGGAGGGTGTCACAGGAAATGATGGACACTGAAAAGTTGTCCTACAAGGATGGGTAATTCATAGCTCCGGGGTTCGGGGTCACCCCGGCAGGCGCATCAGTCTCCAGCCTTATCTGGCACCATTACGTTTGGCACGGAGACGACTATTTGGCAGGGAGCGGGGCCATGGAGATGCGTGGGGGGTGGCTGGATGTCGAGGGACGGCTGGGAGCAGAGGGAGGGGAGAGGAGGGAGGGAAGGGGGCTTGTGAGGTAGGGGGAAGGGGGAGCACGGAGAGGCGTGGGTGGTGGGTGGATGTCGCGGGCGGGAGGGCTGGGAGCGGAGGGGAGGGGATGGGGGGGGGGGGGCTTTTGAGGTAGAAAATGGAATTCAAGCAGGGGGATGGTTGCATGTTGCCTATCCTTCATCCCACTACCCCCATCCACTCATCATAACTCCGAGCTCTCCTTTCCAAATCTTCTTGGTATCGTCCCCACTCCATCTGTATGTCACCCGCCATCCCTGCCCCCACCCCCCTCTCCCTCACGCCCTCCACACCATGCCCTCACCGACAATCCAATGCCCCCAAAGAATCCCGCCCCCCCCCCCATACACACACCAGCACGCCCCATCCCCCCTACCCCACCCCACCTCACACCGCTCACCCATCACTTTGCAAGACGAATCTTTTGGAGAAATGGGTCCCCGCGCCTTTTGCTGAAAACTCCCCCACTACCCGCAATACCACCCCCCCCCCCCAGCGCCTCCCCCCGGCTCTCCCCCGACCCTAATGTCCTTATTGCTCGTCCATCTTCTGACCCTGATAAGGGCGGTCAGAGAGGTTCGAATTGGCCAATCAGGGAGCGAAGCTACAACCTTAATTACCGCTTTGTATGACAATTATGTGGCCCGTAAATTGAATCCCGCCCCTCCGGCAAGGCCTCTTACAGGCAGACCCCCGCCATCGGACTATCGATTTCCTCGACGACATAAGAGGCAGGCTTGATTTCGTGTCAATTTGGGGCCTCAATCCTCCGATGGTATTACATTTGGACCTGCATATGATGGCATGAATCTTCGCCTCGGTGAGACTCACTGGCGGGGTCTGCTCTGGCGGCCGCTTTGCGTAGCGCTATAAGCCATGGTGGGACTGCGGGTATTATCCACCGCTTTAGGCTATGTGTGTGTGGGTGGGGGGGGGGGGGTAAATAACTAGCATCGTCAGCGTACACCGCCTCCCGACACCCATGTGATTATTCATATGCCATTCGTCATTGTAACCGATGGCGCCGAAATAATTTTCAAAACCCACACAAAAGTTTTATTATTTTTGGGGTTGTTTTTTCTGTGATAAGGGAATGGTGGGCGACTTAATTTCACAGCAATTATCTAGTGTCGCGCCACGAATGTCAAGACTTGCAGGTGCTGCATCCATGGCGTAATCAGCTCGAGCGGTTAGACCGGCTTTGCACCGCTCAATGGCTCTGACAGAAGGATAAGCTGCTGCGACAGTTGCCTCCAATGGGTACTAAACGGACTCCAATTATGGCATATCGGAGGAATGTGTGGCAGGATTATAGGGTAATACCCTCTCCCCCTCTCCGTCCCCACCCGCTGCGCGTTCGATACCGCAGCTTCACTATACCGCTTCGTTCATATGTACCACTCACAAAAGAGGATGAGTGGGAGGTGGGCAGGGAGATGGGCAGGGAGGCGGGCAGGGAGAGTGAGAGGGAGGTGGAGAGGGAGGTGGGGAGGGGAGATGAGAGCGAGGGAGAAGGAGGTCCAATCAATATAAGGATTCTGAAGAGCCAGCAATAGCCCCAGGTTTCCAATAATCCGGTTACACCAGGTCGGAATGCGATTTTCGACTTGAACGACGGAGATAATTAAGAATAACCTTTGTGCATTTGGGACGTCATCACACGCGTAGGAATATGAGAGCCGGCCTCGCAACGTCCCTGCTCCTCCGCGAGGAGAAATTGAAAGTTCCCGGGCTTTATTCGGTGATGGAAGAGTGAAGAGGAGGGTGTGTGTGTGGGGGGGGGGGGTGGGGGGGGTCGAGACGGAGAGAGAAAGAGAGCGGTTGGGGAGCAGAGTGACAGAGAGATAGAGACAGAGGCGAAGCAGGGAGGGGGGGGGGGCAATCCCAGCCAGTTTCTCTCCCTCCGCGATCGATAAACACACTTAGCACCAAGCCCCTCGTAAGCCGTACGATGATCGCCTCCCTTGCTAACGAACGGATGGCATTGGACTGGCCCTCCATAATTAAATGAATGTTACTTCTCCAAGTTTCGATCGCGGGCGGGCAAGATGGATCCGTTATGTTATGTCCCGGTGCCAATAACGTTCCGGTTCAAACAAATTGTCCATATCTCGGTTGACGTCACAGCGCCGGGCTTAAAGATATATAAATCTGGCTTTTAAATTAATATTGTATTGTATTAACGATTCGGTTTTAATCAAATGGCTTCGTTAGGGGCTTCTGTACTTGTTTAACATAGAGGTAATAGACACAGGGTCAAACAACCATGAATATTATTACAATGTGTAGAACAAAGTGTTATGGGCTATTTTGACGTCACGTGTAATCACTCACGTGTCATAATAAAATATATATTAAATATTAAAAATATACATTCAATAAGATTCGTTTTGCCGAGATCGTGACAGAGCAGCTTTAAGTAGGAGGCACGAGTCATCAATTACACACTGCGCTATTGCATGCATGCTTTCAATCTTATTTATCCCACGTGTAAAGCATTGCCCAATTATCGTCTGAGCTTTGAAATTGATATCCACTGTTTGCGAAAGTAAACGCCTCGCATGTATTTTTCTAACAGATGAATGTTAGGCGATAATAATCTAGAGCATACTGTAGGACGCCTCATGTAAAGTCTATAGGAAGATGACTGTTCATGTCGTTGGTAGGTTATTCAACTGTGTTGACCTATCAATCTTTCAAGAAATAGATGAATGAATCAAAAGACGTTGCCTCAGACTATCGCGCAGCATCAGGGGGGGGGGGGGGTTAAGGGAGAGGGGGGGTGGGGGTGATTTACTGAAGAGGGGGTTCGTCTTGCCAGCCGTGACAGTGCCAAGGGGACGTAGCCTGGGTGGGAGTTGGCACTAGGAACACCCAAAACACCGCTCAGATAGTACAAGGTTATATCCGGCCTGGCTCCGACGTCCGGGCAATATAGACACCCCTCTCACCATCACTATCCCGAATGCCCCCCCCCTTTCCTTCGCCCCCCTCCGCCTCCCGCACCCCTCTCCCCAACCCCGTCGTCCCTCAGCTGGAATGCTCCACCCCGCCCTTGGTCCTCTCCGCCCGCCTACACCCCATCCCCCCCCCCTCCCCAGCCACTCCCCCCCCGCCGGCGTGACGTAGGCGGGTTGTGGGGCCCTCGATCTTTTGTTATCGGGATGAGTTACGTGTGATATGCAGCGATCTAGGCAGTGTGTTGTCAGGGTGAGCCTGGGGGTGACGGGGGTGCATGAGGAGAGTGGGTGTGGGTGTGGGGGGGGGGGGTGGAAGGGTTATAGATAGACCCGCCGTGTGATGAGTTCGTTAAAAGAGCGGTTGGTGGAGTGGTGCGGGAAGACGGCGGCGAGGCGGGGGGGGGGGCGGGTAGGGAGTGGTGGCGGCCTGGGGGGAGGGGGAGGGGCAGGGGGAGGGGGAGGGGGAGGGGACTTTCCCAACCAGAATCTTGGGTACGAAGTAGTGTGTAAAGCGGAAATGACCTCAAAACGAACCTCGCATGTGTCGGGGCGCGGATTAATTTCCGGGCGGAGGCGTAGAGAGGGTCGTCATAAATGCCACCTCTTTTTGAAGTCGTGTATCCCTGCGCGCCTGTGACACGCCCGGAGTCACCCTATATCACATTAAATATCTCTGCTGTTTAGATACCTCATGCAGCCCCGATTTCCGTCTTGTCCTAACGCTAGATACCCTCAATGTTGCATGGCTCAACGGCTAAAAACACCACCATTCAGCAAAGCAAAGTCAAACATTATAGTGTTACTATAAAACAACACATACATCCATCGTATCTGCCTACGCATGAATCCACCAAGAAATAAAGGCTTCAGCTTCATGTTTTTCTGTGTTCTTCTTTATTCAACATTGATGCTCACGTAATGGACCGACTTACTTAATATAAAATTAATTGATTCCATATCCGCAATATATTTTCAATTTAATATGTTTCAATTCAATTTAACATCAAAAACATGCACACCTAATCATTATTCGACAACCCGCTACAAAGCAGTCGTCCATTTTGTTGCGATGGGTCGGTCCACCTCGGCGAGAGTTGCCTGTTAGCCGCGATGTAGCCCCCCGCGAGGCGCCCCCTGGTGGGGTTTCTTTGGCCAATCGATTTGCTGAGGCGTTCCATGTTCCTGTCGCACGGCCGCCATTTTTTAACCTTGTTTCCCGCTCCCTCGAGGGCGTACAAGGGTGTGACACAGCCAGGGTCTCTAATACCCCCCCCCCATTCCGCCACCGCCCAACACCCACGACTACCCCCCACCACCACCCACCCACCCACCCCCCAGGCCCGGGCAGTCATTAGCACTCCTCCGCCACCGTTTATGTAACGGGGGATCGGCTGCTCATTGAGATTCCTCGTCGCCTGGCGCCAAATCCACCTGAGACTCCCGTCACCCACAGGCTTGACAGTCGGTCTGTCCGCCGGCCGCTAGATGCCGCTGATGAAAACCAGGAACCGGAAACCGCGGCCGGCGAATGCGCCAGACTCTGACCCGTTGATCACCTACCACACTCACCCAATCCCGCCCATACCCCCACCTACCCAAACACACAACACCCACCCACCCACCCAAACACACCCAACCCTAGACACCCATCCACCCACCCAATCACACCGACACCCACCCACACCCACCGCCCAAACACACCCACCACCCACCCACCACCAAAACACCCATCGTCCAACCTACACCCTCACCACAACCACGCCTCCACACCACACCCTCCTTCTCCTCACTTCCGACCGCCATCGCTCCTTGTGTGACCACCGCTTGTGCAGTCCCATCAACTTAACCCCGAGTTACTGTATCCGAAGTGCGGCATCGCCACGGGCTTCTGCACCCCCCCCCCCCCTACCTCACCTCCCCCGGCATCCCCCATCCCTTCTCCTTCCGTCCGACACTCCTTCCACGTCAATTTCTCGCCTAGCGGAGCGGTTGTCGTTTGGCGTTTCTGCCGTGAATCTTTCTCCAGACTGTTACAGATTCTGATGATGGTGGCGGGGGTGGTGGCGCTGATGGTGGCGGGAAGGAGGCGGTCGCAGTAAGGAAGGGTGTGTGTGTGTGTGGGGGGGGGGTAGTCCTGGTTTCCCCAGCCCCTCCCCTCCGCCCACCCCCAGTGTTCCTCCCTGGCTCCTCTTGCACTCCCCGCACAAGCGCCACAAACTCCTAGGGTGATTGAATGCTACCCCGGACCTGCCCCGAACCATCTCTGGCTAGCTTCACTGGCATCAGAGTCACTGCTTACCGTGCCACCCCAGTCCGCCATGTCCCAGCCAGGCCACATCTCCTTCTTTCTGTCTCTGAATCTTTCTGCTCCTATCTACCCTCCCCGCCCATGTCGCCCTCGTTCTGGTTTTCCGTCTTGTCGACCCAGCGGCTAAGCGACACACAACACACACCCACACACACACACACGCCAGCAACCTCGGCCCCAGCGTCCCTTGCAAACGATGTGACATCCAGGACGTCACGTGATCAAAGCCTCTGCTGCCATCTTGCCAGTCTCTCCCCTTAGAATCCCAGGCCGATGAGGACCCCGTGGATTCGCTGCACCCGTCAAGTTTATTTCTCCGAGAAGGCCCGTCGCTCGCCGCCGCCCGCTTGACCCAGTCACAGCAGCCCTATTACCCTCCCCCCTTCCATCACCCTCCCTACCGTCATCAACATCCTCCCACCCCTCACCCACCTTGACCGTCCCTACCACTACCACCCTCACACCCTCCTCCTAACCCTCCATCCTTAAAGCCGCCGTCCGTCCACCTCTTTTATACACAACGGTAAAGATATATGGCAAGTGGGTCTCTAAGATCTCCTCCCACCCTTCTCCCAACCCACCTCCACCCCCTCCGCCCCTCCCTCCTCGCCCCTTCTACCCCTGAATCTAACCAGTGCAGCCCGGGGCGCCTGTCCGTCTCATTCCGAGCCAGTAGCGTTTCTTTTTGATCCTAAAAGCTAGCGACAAGCGCGGAAGAAGAAATCAGTTCAATCTAATAAAAAGCCAACTCTCGCCAACTATCTATCGTTCCCAGTTTGAAACTGTTTAAATCATCCACAAAACTTGACCAGCGGGGAGAGTCTTACCAAAATCTAAGGAGGCTGACCCATCTATACTGAGCCAAGCCTCGACACAAGTAAATCAGATAGTGTCAGTCATCGGTCACTCTACATTGTACAGCGTCCATATTGGATGGCCCGCTCAACCGAGCGGCAAGAGAGGTGGCCAATGATGGCCTTATCTCAATAAATAGATGATCTGTGCCTTATTATTATAACAGATGATGCATATAATATATGCCCTTCTGGCATCTATCTGTAACGGAAGTTAATAACCCAAAATTTCTCAGTGGCTTCATTAATACCAAAACATGGCGCCGACATATATATGGACAATATAAATCTGTCAGATGTATTAATGAATAACATGATACATACTGATTTGAAAGATTCAAGATTCAATATAATTTATTCATCAAAGCGAACCAATTGGTATCTGAACGAGAAAAAAGAAGATAATATTACTTTGATACAAGAGACCCTGCTTAAGGCAAAAAAAAGCTAGCATCAGAGCTACCTCGATTTGTGGTGAAAAGAATATTATGTCATGATAGAACGTTTTCAACAATGATGAACACAATAGAGCCTACATAGAGCAGGTAGATTAAAAGTCCAATGAAATTAAAGAGAATCAGTTCGATTTTCTATCCTATAAGAAATGCATAATCATCGATATGATAATAGCCCCGTTATTTCCACTCGGTTGTTAAATGGAAAAATGTCCATTTCACTGTTCAGTATGAGTATCTATATGTTGCTGATTGGAGGCGAGTTGGGAACTGCCATTTATTGACGAAACGATCGGACGCGGTGGAGAGGTAACCACTGGGGTTTCTTAGTAAATATTACCATATATATTAGAAATCAATGCAGTGATTTTAGTTGTTGACGGGCACGCGACTCCGCGAAAAAACGTAGAAGTGCAGCGCCCTACAGTTGAGTGCAAATTATGACGTCACGCACGCGCGGGGAAGCAGACGACGGGATCTACTTTACAGACGCAACAAATATGAAATAAGATTTTAAATCTTAAATTTTAGTTCCTTCTGTAATCTAAAATATCTCATGTATGCATTCCAAGGCGACCAATTTATATCAACCTTTACTTCAACGAAGGTACGTACGGGAATTTGAGGCAGTAGAGAGGTAACCACTAGGGTTTCTTAGAACATATTACCATATATATATATATCCTCAGACGTTGCAAATCCGACCTATTGCCACAAATTTAATTAGGCTGAATATGGTCAGCCGCATATATAGCTTCAGGAATGTAATATAGTAAATAATATCTAATAGTTTACAAAACATACATCCTCTGCTTCTGTCATGTCAAGGGTTTTTCCATGGCAGGGTTGTCGGCAAGCCTAGCCGCCAACACATCTCTGGCCACTCGCTGACTGCGACCGATCGTCAGCCATTTAAAACCGGTGTTTGCTCATTAACCTCACCGTTCGCGGTGTATTACTGAAGCTTTGGGCACCAACTTGGGCTTCCAAGTCAGGAAACCGGGCCGACCGTCCAAGACAAATCGATTGCCGGGCCATTGATAAGCAGCACGGTTCCACGGAACGTTAGGCAGCTAGTTGGGACGCTGGGTGGTAGGGGTTGGGGGTGGAGGTGGGGTCGGGGGTTGGAACGGGTGGGTGGGTCTGCGGGTGGCGGGGTGTCGTTTGGGTGAGCTCTTTAGGTTAGCTTGTTTCGGGGTGGGGTGTATAGGGTGTGGGGTGCATGGAGGCCCAAGCAGGGGTAAGCAACGCCTAATTTTAATTCCGGCCACCAACCCAATTGATTGGTTGCCCTTGCATATCCTTATATCAAGGTCTCCACAGACGCCGCTATCAGTTTTCATCCCGTCTAACGCATGTTCGTGTCTTAGAGTCATGCACACGATCTCTGGTTAATAATACCATATTTCGATTGGTCTCCACAGCTGTATTCAGAAGTGAGTCGCCGTAACGCTTGGCCTCTACTCCGGAGTCGAAATAGTGATAGCACTGTATCGAATGCTGTGGTGACTACATTCCAGTAATGCAATAAGGATATTGTTATAGAATCGCCGCGGGATAGATTTCAACGCGCCTCATTTGTGTACCTGGAATCTGACACTACGAAGACAATGTAACTGTCTCAGGATTGATTTATTTTGAAGACAGGCAATACACCCCCCCTCCCCCCCCCCCCCCTTCTCCCACTATTCCATACAGACACACACTCGCTGCAATTTCCAGGCCTGGCAATGCGTGACCACAAGGCTCGGCAGACCATGGGCGGAGGTTCCGCCGTGGGGGCCATGGCAGAAGGGGTATCAAATATTAATCTGCCATCGCAAAGTCCAGCCATTTCGAACCATGGTCGGATACTTTCTGTATGGTAAGTGGAATTCTTATTCCACATCCCTAAGCCAACAATTGCTCCTCCAATCGATGTCCATCCTTTGCAGGTTGAAACACATTTTTGCTCTGCGGTAACCACATGTAGAACACTGACCCTCTGGGCATTGTCAGGGAAGTGTGCCAAGTGAATCGATGATCTAAAAAAATATGTATTAGTCGGCGTGCGCACGCTCTGCTGATTAAACATTTAATACGCATTGCATGGTAAGTAATGCCGCGGCGTCCGGTTGCCAAGCTGCTATCACTGCTGTCTTATTGCACCTTACCGTGACCTTGACCTGTTTATATTCACATCTAGCCTGCCTACAACTCCCACACATGCTATTGTCTTAATAGCTCTGCCAGCGTTCGTCGTTAGAGTCACTGTAGATGTTATTTATTAACTCCATTCTTTTCTGACGTAAATCTTCCTTCCATGTACCTTCAACTGGTCAGATTCTTCAGTATTTGTACTGGTGCTACTGATTTGCTTCTTGCTTTCTTACTTCTTCTCGGTCTACGCACATCCTTTCTCCGTCGCGTTTGGACCACATCGATGTACGCTTTGCTGGTGTGTCCCTCCTTTGCTGTTTTAGTTCGCGCCATTTCCCTCCCGGTCACTCTTCGCTTTTCCTTCCGTGGGTCTCAAATGTCTTACTTGCTCTCGAACCTTCGGGTTCACATCAGTTCTGCTCCTATTTGTCCAGATGAGGCGGTGTTTTGACACCAAGCGGTAGTTAGCCTTTGATCCAGCTCTAACCAGCCCTATCTCATGCACCCATGATCCAGGTAGGACCTCGTTGTGGCTGCAGCTTGCAGCCTTGCAGTCTGTATACTGCAGTATCCCGGGTCGAGGCCAACAAGCCTGCTCTGAGGAAGGTAACTCCCCCCCGCCCCCCCTCCCGCAGGTCCCCCTGGCGGTATGCATATCTGATAATGTAGTAGTACTACGGTATATGTTCCTATTAAATAAGCATTGTGCATATGCTAGTATACCGACTGTTCTCTGACACCATAACTCAGGGGGTTAACCCTGCTTCCAATACCACAAGTTCCTCTGCTAGCTTCACTCAAACATCTTATTTCAGAGATCAATGCTTCACTCGAGCCATCTTCGTTTTCTCGATAACGCTTTATTCTGCGGTTTACGCCTACATGGCATCAGTGCGTTTTTCGGTAAACCTACCATTGTCATCCAGACTTCACCGAAACAATTCGAGGTTTGACACCGATATTTAATTCAGCCACAATACAGCTTCATTTATTCCGAGCTAACCCTAATGTTCCGCGCCCATGATACCCCACCAGCGCTTGTCGCATCCATCCCAGTTCGGACACCCTAGCGTCCATCCAACCATCCACCCATAACCCCAGCGCTTCCACCCTCCCCCCCCCCCGTCGTGCCACCTTACTTCTGACCCCAACCCCCCAGAGGTGTCCGATGAACCGAGCGCGGCAGTCCCCCATAATGCTTAGCGAGGCATGCCGCAATGGGTCCCTTCCCGGCAGCCCCTGCGCGCATATCCAGTTAACCCCGGTCGCTAACTAGCGCCCACTTCAAAGCACCCGAGGATTCCATTAGGGGCCCCCCGCCGTCACAATCATTGCATAATGAATCGGAAACTCTTCTGAGGTGTCCCACGTACCGTCCAAGGGGGCAAGCTTGTTGTGGTCCAATCGATACACTGGTTCCCTCTGTCTTTGACCCCATTGTTGTCCCGCATTGTCCCACCGACTCCACCCCCGCCCCCCCCCCCCCCCACTCCTGCAGCCCCGGCGGTTGGTTCCTGTGGCCTCCCAGCGAAGAATTTCGTCCAAATCACTGTTTTATTTGCAGGAGACGGTTCTAAGTCACACAAATTTCCAGGGTAGCGCTCGCCGTATTAAATTTTAACGGCTTTTCCCTATAAAAAATGGTGTGTGTTTTTCATGTGTGTGTTTTTATTTTTGATCGAGGGTGCTTTGAGTGGCATCTGGTTAAGCGCTGTTGGCGACGGTCTGGGAATGTTGCCCAACCCAAAACCGTGTTTGGAAGATTGTAAACAGTGCTTTTCAGGAAATGGGCTTAATGGCCAAAAGCGGGAAGCAATAAAACTGATGTCAAAACTTATGTGAGTGGGTTCGTTTTGCTACGTGGGAATATGAAAACGTATCAAATGGATAAAGCAGGGAATCATCTGAAATACGACATAGCAGGGGCAGCCACCTCATTGGTGGTCGAGCCAATTTAAGACAAGAAGTAATTTCGCCCCCCGATGCTTGGGCCCGAGACTTAAAGTGTATGAATGCACTAGTGCTGCTGTGACTCTGTCTCCGTCTGTTTTTTCCTTCTTATGGCTTCCACAATTCTCTCAAACACGCAATCCTTGCACTCACGGTCTTGCTTAACGCCGATCGCAATTGAGCAAAACACATATATATGTAAAACATGCAAATGTTATCCATGTAGATGCAAATACATGCATTCAAACGAGAAAAAAGCAACAAGACAAATAAGCCCTCTTCAATATTGCAGTACCTCGAGCACAGAATAGCAAGCATCCCATGATCCGTCAACCTAGGATCTACTGTACCATACCGCCCGGCCCGAACCACCCCCCCCCCGCCATACTCGGCAATCTTGGCCCCACATCGACCCGAGGGCGTCGCCGACCGAACCGCGCCTATCTGGTCGCCTTGGCGTGGCGATCAATCACGTGACACGACACGTCACGAGACTTGTGATTTGTCTCGCTTATCCTCGTCCTTCCTTCCTCCTTTCCTTTCCTTCCTTCGAGTCTCACAAAGTATGTGCGTTGCGTGGCGCGGCTGCTTGGCCGCGCAACGCACCCGCTTGTACGACGGTAAGTACAATGCTGGTACAATGCCAAGTGCAGAGTTTGTATTGTGGTAAGCACCCTATAATAGCAAGGTCAAACAATTTATGAAAGTATACCCAATTATACACCCTCTGGTGAATTTTTATGATACTTTACCGTGCAGTTAAAAAAAGTCTTTATCTTACAAGTTTACACCCCTTTCACCGACACCCGCCGATGTTTGTCGATGTTTACCTAGGTCTTTTCTAAGTCGCCCAAGCTTATTAGACGATGCTCTATTCATTTTACCTGTGTCACCACTTCTTTTGCTGTGTTTTACTCGTGCTTTGTTTCATTAAGTCTGCGTAAAATATCAGGGCTACAGACCGCCGATGTTTGCCGATGTTTACCGAGGTCTTCTCCAAATCGCCGAGGTTTATTATGGGGTGCTTACCTTAACGGCAAAAACGTGTATAAAAGGTAAGTGCGTTATGAGCAAAGCGTCGCTGGAAGGTAAGTTCGCATTACGTTTAGGAAATGGTAAGTCCGTGGTGGATAAAAGGTCTAAGGAAGGGTCCATAGAAAAACACCAATTCTGTACGATGGATAAATGGTTTGTAGCTTAGATATAGAAGCACGTTGGCAACTGATTGGTTAAGGTATTTGAGTTGAGGCGTATGCAAGATAAATGTAACCTACGTGTCGGGTTTGAAGGTCACAGTAGGCAAGTGCGCCATGGAAGAATAGGTGGCCCTGTAGGACAGCATTGTAGGCAGCCGAGGACTCCGAAAATGCCGCATAGCACTGCACCAACGAATTAAGACGCCGCATAGCACTACACCAAGTCCATGAATACGTAACCGAAATGTAACTCGCGTGATTCAATTATCAGTGATAGACCCAAAGAACCATAATTCGGATTTTTTTACTTTTTTCTTTTTGTTGCAGAATTGGCTTGGCTAAAGATGGCAAAAATATGGCGCTAATATCTGAACGGCGAGAAGTACTGGCAAGGGTGTGTTCCATCAAGGGTAAAAAACCACAAGCCCAATTTAGGGTTCGCCTCCCGCCCCTACCCCTCCACTACCGTATCATCCCGCCCCTACCCCTCCACTACCGTAGCCTCCCGCCCCTCACCATAACAATGACGTGCAGTAATTGAGTGAAGGACGCCGTAGAGTTTCGGCGGAAGGCCACCGGCAAGTGTGTTGGAGAAGTGGCGGGGAGGGGGAGGGGGAGGGGAGGGAGGAGAGGGCGTTCAGGTTAGGGGGTTGGGTGGGATAGAGGGGTGGGCAAGTGGCCTGGAAGAGGTTAGAGAGGGGGGACCCTGCAGAGTAGTGGGTTGATAAGCCGAGGACACGAGGATTTGGAAGAGTTGTGGACCGGGAGAAAGGGGAAAACTGGGCGTTTGTGTGACGGCGTGGGGGTAAATAGACCCATTGTTTGAACTGCGAGGGAGTGTGGCAAGAGGGGTGGGGGGAGGGCGAGGGTAGAGGGGCATGGGGAGCGGGCAAGCGAGGGGGGTAGAGGGGCTTGCTCATGGCGGGAGAGGGAGGGGGTAGAGTGGCTTGGGGGGGGGGCGGTGGCCACGGGACGGGCACGCAACAACAGTGGTGCACACAAGCACTGGATGTTCGCAGCGGTCAGTGACAAGAGACTCATTACTCCAAATCTTTACTGTCCGATCCGGCATTACTTCCGCCACCCCCCCCCCCCCCCTCTCCTCCATCAGCCTCTTTCTCTCTTCCATGCCTCCCTTGCGCCTAGTGTGACAGCCGGCGGCCGGCCAATGGGCTGCACCAGCTCGAACCAGCCAATGGGCGTGACAACCATTTCTGATCCGGTATGCACATATAGACGCTCCAGGGATGTATGGCCAGTTTAGCCTAATGACCGGAAATGTAGGGGGTGCTGCCATGAATATGGCGTTGTGGTATACGTGCCAACGTGGAAGCTAAAAAAACCATGATTTTCCGCACCAGGTAACCCTGTGTTATAATAGAGCCCGGTTCTACCATCATATGTGCTCAGCATGTAAGTCTGGGGGTTATTTCATATATTATTATCTTTATTACCCCGGGAGGTTGTTTACAATGTTTAACCCATGGAATCCTAGCAGTGGCCTAAAACATACCATTGGGTTGAATTCCTTATGATGCCAGGCACTGTAGCAATACCATTGTTACCACTGCAGCAATACCATTGCTACCACTGCCACAATGGTGCAACACCATTGTAACCACGGCAGTAATACCATTGTTACCACTGCAGTAATACCATGGTTACCACTCCAACTGCAGCAATACAAGTGTTGCCACTGCAGCAATACCAATGTTACCACTGCAGTAATACCATTGTTACCACTGCAGCAATACCACTGTTACCACTGCAGCAATACAATTGTTACCACTACAGCAATACCATTGTTACCACTGCAGTAATAGCATTGTTGCCACTGCAGCAATAACATTGTTACCAATGCAGCAATACCATTGGTACTACTGCAGCAATACAAGTGTTACCACTGCAGCAGTACCAATGTTACCACTGCAGTAATGCCATTGTTACCACTGCAACAATACCATTGTTACCATTGCAGCAATACCATTGTTACCACTGCAGCAATACAAGTGTTATCACTGCGGCAATACCATTGTTACTACTGCAGCAATACCATTGTTACCACTGCAGCAATACCATTGTTACCACTGCAGCATTACCATGTTACCTTTGTAGCACTACCATTGTTACCTTTGTATCAATACCATTGTTACCACCGTAGCAATACCATTGTTACCACCGTAGCAATACCATTGTTACCACTACAGTAATGCCATTGTTATCACTACAGTAATACCATTGTTACCACTGCAGCAGGTAGGGCATCAAAGAACAGAAGCAATATTAAAGCAGAAATACCACTGCAACCGTATCCCTGCAATAATTTAATCATTGCTGGGGCAGTAATACCCCTGCATCCAGCCGTACCCCTGAAGCCATATCCCCGCAGCACTACGACGTCTTGTCCAGCGTTGTACTACGCCTTCGCCGTTAATAGTAACTCCCAATACGCATGACGCGTTATAGTGGCGACCTCTAGCGGAGGAAGATCATTCTCACCCCAGCCGGGCAGTGAACCCCACCCTACGTCGCCTTACAACTGGGTAATGCTCCTCCTAGGTCCACTCTAGCACAGGACTTTATTTCGGGCCCATGGACTCTCCTCCTCCCTGTTATCCAGGGTTTTTTGTCCAATCCGGTGTGGGGTCGTACGAGGATCACAGTACACCCCCAGACTGGCGGTGGGGGGGGGGGGGGGGTGGGGAAGCACCTCGCGAGGCAATAGTTCAATCTTTATGTTAGCCGGAGGTCATTCGCTGAATAGTAATGGCCGTAGAAAGATCTACGAGTTCTCTCGACATGAATAAAAAGCTTTGAGGAAATGAAGAACGGAGTAATAGCCCCGTGTTCTCGTCCGAACCAGCGACCGCGGACCTTAATGTCTGTGTTGTCTCTGATTACTACACACGCCAGTATCGCTTTTACCGAGAGTTCAGCTTTACGTCATTCATGCGTCGGCACAAGTCCTTGGTGAGCCTCTTCAGCCCTCGAGGCAACTCCCCAATTATCCAGCGCAACACATCAGACAACACTCTCCTAATTAGTTTAAATATATTATATGTAAATAAACCTGCACCGCGGACGATTTATGGCCTTCATAATTTTTGGCCATATAATGAAGCTGTTGTGCATAATTTTCCAGCATATTGGTAAATCTAACAAAGGACGGTATAAACTCGCACCATGGGAAGGTGAATAATTTTCAGCATATTGGTAAATTTAACATGAACTCGCACCACGAGAGAAGGGTAATACAATCAATCTTGCCAATTGAGCAAAGGGAATAAAAGACAGGTTTCGCTTCAGGTGATATATATTTGATTTTGCTGAAGGCGTTTGAATTTAGACGAGCTGTTTTATCAGCGCCATTGATTTTGACCGCACTGAATGTCAACCGTCGGAAACATCTCCGTTCGCCAGTCACTTACAGACTACACACTTTGGATTTCTCTTCGCAACCAATGTTTTTTCCCCTTTGACATGTCGCTAGCTCAATCAATATAAAATGCTTCCTTTTCCGCCCAAAAATACACTTCAAAGAAGACCAGTGGCGACGCTATGTCTTGTATTCAGAGAAGGGCTTCCTCTGCCTAGATTTGACGCTTCGTGCTAATATTATCAAAGAGCACAGACGTCATCATATCTGACCAATTTGACAAATCATGTCGCACATAAGAACATTGTGGCTTGTCCAAGTTACGAGCATCGGCCTGAATCTATCTCTAGATCTCGTGAACGCACGCCTCCTCTCTCGCCCACGGCCATGCTGGGTTGTGTGACTGCACATCAAGGTCAAACATTTGTCCTTGAGGACAGGGTGAACAGAGACGGGGAATCAATGGCCACTTTTCAGCGTTGGCAAATAGCCGGTAGCACCCTTTGTTGTAGCACCTTCGGTCTGGGGCATGGCAACAAGGAGACCGTACCCCCTATTGAGACCGATACCTTTTCATCCCTCGATAACGCCTGGCAGCCTTGCTTGTTAGTAGTCAGAAAAAGGCGAAGAAAAAGAAAGAGAAAATTCGGAATAAGAGAGGGGTATAAATAGGAAGGAGCAGTAGAAGCGCATACAAGACAGGTTGAATGGACGAGGGGGTTAAGAAACAGGGATGGCGATAATTCTGGAGAGAAGGACGATCAAGAAGATGATTCTCGACAAGATATCGACTATGGGGGATGAAATACATGGAAATGAACGGGGAATAAGGAGAAGATGGTGCAGATTAAGACCAAGTAAGGATATAAGGAATATGAAGGAAGCAGAAGAGATATTAAACTGTGGATGATGATTAATCCTGTAATGATGAAAAAGACGAAAAGAGAATTTTATATGAACACATACAACAGACGAAAATTAGGTAGCCCTGATAAAGCGAATTGCACAAAGATGTGATGAAGAAGATGCAGGAAATTGAGACTGACATAACTGAAGAAATCCGGCGCATACAACATGTGAAGAAGAGAATATAATTGAAAAGCCAGAAAGGGAGATGGAAATAACGCATGAAATATCACCAAGACAAAAGGTTAGAACAACCAGGCAAA
>OZ025251.1:39835572-39856758 GCA_964019135.1 Arenicola marina | reverse complement strand
CGGGATATCTGTCTTCCCGTAGCTAGCATTGTCCGCCTCTCCGGGGATACGGATGCATCGCTAAGTACTCTAAGTGGAATCTGCGCATTCATCTAGAATCTGTAACATGTTCCCCATCTAAGTATTGTCATGACCTCGATGGTGTAAAACGCAATACCCTCTTCAGGGTGTCTTGTGGATTGTTTGTCATATACAAATACCTATGCCGCTAGCCTCAGTTGGCATTATCCCATTCGGATGTTTACCTACAAATCTCGTTCAAAGAATGGTGGAATATCTGTGATTTCTTAGCTTTCAGTCCCATACACTAAGACACGGAAATGTGGTACTTTTCCCTTCCATATATACTAAAACATCGGATATGTGTTTTTTTTTGCTTGGGCTTTCACTCGCATATACTAAGACAGGGATTTGTGCTTCCTTCGCTCGGTTTCCATTGCAACATACTAAAACACAGACTTGTGCTTCCTTCGCTCGGCTTTGATTCCTATATACTATACTAAAACGCGGATTTGTGGTACGTACACTTGGGTGTGACCCCCATATACCCCTGCCAGATGTGTTCTATGAGCGACATTCTCACCAAGGAAGCCGCTAGACGGATTACGTCTCTGGAATAAAGAGACGCTTCCGCGCGGAGGGTTGTATCCCTCCGCCACGAAAATATAGTCCAAAAATAGTGCCGATCAGTGATGTTGCACAGTTAAGCATTGTACACGTACAGATTCACTGTTTTACGTGTAACAGACGATATATATATGTGTATATATATATAATTACCTAAATATAGACATATAAACGAGGAGGTGAAGACCACGGAAACCTGTACTTATACGTGTCTATGATAGAGAGAGAGAGAGAGAGAGAGAGAGAGAGAGAGAGAGAGAGAGAGAGAGAGAGAGAGAGAGAAGGACGTATGCAAAGCTATATAAGTTCCCTTCACTTTTCCTCGGGGAAAACTGTTTGCTTTGTGGCTTACACGTCACTAACAGATTTCGCTTGGGCAACAAAAGCAGCCATCAGCGATCCCTTGGAAGGCCCATCACCTTACAGGTCTACCCACCGCCACCCCCCTCCAGCTCACTGCCGCCGGGCTGTCAAGGCGACCACCCTGTCCTATGCCACCTCCGCCCACACCCCCTCCACCCCTCTCCACCCCCCCCCCCTCCCGTCCAATCTCCTCCTCGCCAGCGAGGCTCATTCACATCCGCCCGTTTCTCACCCGTCACTCCAATCATCTATTCAAACTTTGTTCTCGATTTAACGATCAGGATTTGATTTTTTAGTCCTACTCACAACTTCTTTCCTGCACTCTTGTGGTCCGAGTTTTGTCTGAGGTCTTGGCCGGGTTTGTTAGTTGCTTGTCACAGGTGCGCACGCGGGCCATCGGCAAAGCCGGTTGTGTGAAGACCATGGGCGTGATGGAAAAATATCGGTGCCTTCGACCATTGTCTCTGAATATCTACCTCATGCTCAATCTTGCACTGTCTATCTATGTACATAATGTGTTGCCAAGCATCTTTTAGCTCCATAATAACATAGTTATAGGAACATAATTCTCACCCAAAGTTATAGCGAGTTGTGTCTTATGAGCATCCTCAACGATCCAAGGGTCCCCTCCCTCACCCCTCACCCCCTCACCCGCCTCACCCTCCTGACACAACTTCTCACCCCCCCCCCCCCCCCCAGCATCCCACGTCCCTTCCTCCAGTGGCCGGATCCCTCTTCCACACTCACCCTCCCCCTCCCCTCCCCCTCCCCTCCACTCCCCCCCCCCCCCCAGCATCCCACACCCCCTTCTTCAGTGGCCCCATCCTCTTCCACACTCACCCCTCCCCCTCCCTCCAGTGGCCGGACCCCTCCTCCCACGCTGACCCTGCCATCGGAGATCGACTCGCGTGCGTCCGGTCCCGACTCTCGGTACACAAACACGTCCAGAAGGACAGTCAATAGGAGCAGGCAGCCTGCAGACACCGGCCGAGATCTATATGTGTATATATAGAGACTGAGAAAGAGGTAGAGAGAGAGAGAGAGAGGGAGAGAGATAGGACGAAAGGAAGACAGAGAGAGAGGAGAAGACAAAAAGAGGGGTGGGGGTTGAGAGTAATCGGACAGAGAGAGAGGCGCGAGAGGGGTTGGTATAAAGACGCAGAGAAGTAGATAGATAGATATCTAGACGTTGGGGGCGGGGGCGGGGGCGGTAGAGGGGGAGGGTAGTGCTGGGGGGGGGGGACAGAGACGGAGGATGGTACAAGTTAGGGGCACTTATCAATAGGGAGGGGGGAGGGGGTAGGTGGGGTAGAAGGTTGAGGAGGGGTGCAATCGATGAGATGAGGTGGACAGTATGCTAAGGGGACTTATCGAGTGGGTCACGTGACCTTTCTCGGTCAAGCGTAGATGTTGATGAGGCAACCTTGACGTGCGAGGATCTCCGACACCCCCCCTCACCCCCCTCACCCCCCTCACCCCTCCCCCTCACCCCTCCCCCCACTCACCCCCTCAACCCCGCCCCCCGTCCCCTGATCTTCGGATAGGCCAAAATGGATGATGTCACTAAGCTGAGCGGGTTGGCCCTCACAGATAAGTGTGTCGGTGCAATGACATATCAGGTGTTTCCCGAGGTTGTTCTCGTAAGAATAGATGTAGAGGCCGACTTGTGCCGTGTCAGACTGCTTGCTGCCAGGACTCCTTGGTTCGCTGGCACGTGCTGGCTCATATTCTACTGGGTTCACTAATGGTGCGAGGAAGATTTCAACTTTGTTCAGCGAAGTAATTTCATAAGATTATCATAAGACAAATGTACAACGGTACATAAAAACCATGTAGCTGTTAGTAGATATGCAATGACGTATATTGTTTATTGCCGTCGTTAATTTCACCCTCGTTAGCTATTGTATACTTTTCTTTAAGTCTCGAGGAATCGGATGCTAAAATGGAGGGCCCCAGAGGGGCTTTTTCGACACGGCGACACGGCGATTTAAAAATCGACAACGCGACATTGGGGTTGTCTAGAATCGACATGCGACATAAGAATTAGCGACACGCGACATGGAACTTTTCTTAAAATCGACACGCGACATGGACCTTTCCTAAAATCGTCACACGACATGGACCTTTTCTTAAAATCGACACGCGACATGGCTACCCCCCCCTCAGGAGCCCCTAAATGGCTGAGCTCGAGCGTACCGCAGAGAGGCCCGACGTATATAGCCACGGTCACCGGCGGTGGAGGTGGGGGTGTGATGGCTGAGGGAGGGAGGGGAGGGGGGGGGGTGAGGCCACTGTGGGTGGGGGGGGGGCGATGGGTTAATGTCTCCGCCAGTGGGGGGTGGAGGGTTGGGGGTGAGGTAGGGTGCGGGCACTGCTGTCGGCGGCAGATTCTATCAGTGCCGCGTCCTTCCTGGGTGATAAGCATGGGGACTACCACCACCGCCGGGCTGTATGTATGGCTCGGTCACCCCGGGCGATGACCGGGACTCCCCCCTCCCCCCCCCCCTCCCCCACCACCCCGGGGGACCCCCCCCCCCTTCCCATCCTCCATCCCACCCCGGCGGACCCCGGCCAACGTTCGAAGCAGGTCACTGAGGCTAAGTCGTCACTGGTCTCTAGTGTCTAGGTGACAGGTGAGGTTAGGTCAAGGGTTAGGCGGACAGAAGACAGTCACAGTTCCGCAAGTCTACTCTACATTAGTTTATCATCCAAGGCATGTTTTGAATCGATTGCGTACTTTATTTTAGTCGGATTTCCCATCCAATTTCTTCAATTCATTGCCAATATGATAATATGTGAAAAAAACATGTCATTGAGTATTCGGTCTGAGATTTGCAGACTTACACTGGTGGCATAAAGATAGAGCTCTTCCCTCCATAGCATTCCAAGCCAACACTAATGATCGAATTTATATTTCGAGACGGCCATGCAAGGATTTGACCAGCATTATTATTCAACATAATATATTTTTCTTCCCATGCTATAATTGTGATTGATATGTTCTTGTGTGGACAGGTGGCATTTACTAGTTTGAAGTTTGCGGTAGTTTTGATTGAACCAATAAATAGCGTAGTTTCTATTTTCTGTGATATTTCGAAATCGGATCACGATTTTAAAAGACAGACAAGCAAGCCAGAGGACTGGGTTTTCTTCAACATTCTGACAGTATTTTATGTCGTTCTGAGACGGTGTCTAGGTGGACCTGCTTAAGCAGTTGTGGTCTCTTTTTGGTCGGCAATGGGTTTCGTGAAAATTGCTGATTCTGTTACGATAACAAAATTGGCCGAAAATTGATTTTCTCTGCAATCTTCGGGGACTGAACCTTGTGACAAACGGAGGGGTTGGGGGTGGAGGGGGTCGTGCTCGCTAGGTCGATCTTTTCTGCTGCTGCTGGAGAGGGCTAACGACGGGTCTAGGACGTGCTAAGCCCGGCCCGGACAAACAGCCCGCACTTCGATTCCCAGTGGTCAGCCGAAAGAAGGAAGGCAAGGGGCATTTGTTGGGCCAAATTGGCTGGTCCGCTGCCCTGCTCAAGTTGATCAGTTCAAAGGCGGGCATCAATTATCTGATAATAGACTAAGTTACTGCCCTTAATTCCGTGGTGGGAGATAAAAAGTGCGGGAGAGAGGAAGGAGAACGAAAGAGAGAGCTCGAGGTGGGCAGGGAAGGAGACAGAGAAGGCCAATGGAGATGTCGATGGGAGAGATGGTCGGCAAAAGGTGAACGAGGGGAGAAAGAAGCGATAGGATAGAAAGGGGGAGGGAAGGGTGGCAGTAGGTAGGAAGAGAGACTAAGGAGAGAGCCAAATGGGAGACACATCGCCTGCGAGAAATAACGAAAACAGAGTAGGCATCGAACTCCACATAGGGGCACATACCGCTGCCCAGGGAAAGTGTGGGGTCATATACTTAGATCAAATGGAGGCAGCTTCACACACACACATACCATATATATATATATATATATATATATGATTCGATCGATCTGTGGATGGGCAAGGAGCTCTCAATGTCACCTTGAACCCATCACCGCCCATTACGGGCGTCTTGAATCAATTAAGAGACTGGACACAACGCTTCTAATTCAACTTCCTCACCCCAGCGACTTCTGTAATACTCTTACCGGACAAATTTCATTTGGTCTCTTTTTACGTCAACAAGCCCGTGACCTCAGTCGCATCTGGACGGGTCGGCAAGCCCGGCAGGACTTCTTTGGAGAGGCGGTCGGCGAGGTGAACAATTGGATTGGCGAGTCAGATCAGTGCCAAAGGGATTCTCAAAGGGGAACCCCCCTTATTTGGCCTGTCACAGCCCCTCCCGCCGCGATCGGGCTGGAATATCGACTGGGATTTGGTAGGAATGTCACTTCTGTTGAATCAGTCTGTCTGGTTGTCGTGAGTCTCTCTCGCTGTCCTATGATGAGGAGTGTGTGTGGGCCGTATGTTGGAGGGGTATTAAAATCCCCGATCGGTCTCTGATCCAAGTCTTCTCCTATATCTGTTATGCGAGATCGCATTAAGGATTTGGTTGTACCGCGAAGGGAACTGGGTGGAGGGAGTGGGGGGGGGGGGGGGTGGAGGGCAAGGGGAGATGAAGGGAGTTAAAGTATGAGGTCTATCGCAACTGGGCCGTAACATTTTATCTAGACCCAGATTTATTCCTTGCTGGCAATGATCCGTTATAGATAATATAGCGATGCATAGACTGTATCGAAGGGTGAGGGGATATATGAATATATATATATAGACATATGTGCCTGAGTGGAAGGCAGAGGGATGGATCACTTCGCTTTTTTACGATCTCCTCTGAGACTACAAGGAAGCAGTCGTGACTACGGAATGGTCGAAATACTAACGTTTTGTCTTATTGTGTTGTGTGATAAATCTCAGACAGAACTCAAACATCCCTTGCAGCGCCATGATTCTGTGTGCCCATCAGGACATTGTTACTGGGTTCACTTAGGTATATTGCCCGGCGCAACTTCATATAATCGAATACTCTCAATGTTTGCAATAGATTGAATAAAAATAGGTCTCCATATTCCCGCGTGGTCTCCGACTATATCACCAGATAAAATAACTCCCCCCCCCGGGCACCCACCCCCCCTCGCCCGCACTGTTATCTGTTATCTATGGGATCGATTGCCGGTATCTGACTCGAACATAATCGAAATATATACAGTTCGTTGCTTTCGCCATGTAATTTCAAACATATGTTTTTTTTCCACTTTATTTGTGGCGGTCGTTCTCTGTTGGGTCATATACAAGGGGGCAGTTCGTCCCCATGTATTAAGTGGGGAGGCTGCGGTGTCCCACAGGCTCCTCGTGCCACCAAATATAACGCTAGATCAATACGCAGTCGTCTGTTTCTTCGCCCCCGAGTGGACCACGCGGTGTGCCTCTAAGTCAGGGCCGAACTCGGGGGCCAGGCACGCCCTATGACATCATCTTCATCTTCGCCTTCCGGACCTTTCTTTCCTAGACCATCTTCGAATAGATATGTATATAAATATACAGATCTATATAAGGCTGTGATGTTTTACTGCGTATGTAATTTTATTATATAGATTGAAAAGGAAATACGTATGTATGCCATGTGAATTAACTTCTTTGAATTGTGTTCTTTAGTATTGTCCGGTATTTTTGAGATATATATATATAACTCATATATCCAAATAAATGTCGGGCGAGAGAGAGCAACCATGACATGGGAGGGAGATGGGGGGAGGGGGCTGTATTTTACGCATGATTTGTGTATTATATCACAGAAATTCAAGCATAAACCGCCTCTGAATATAAAGTATTATGGAGACCTGGATGTACTCCGTATACTGCTTATCAGGATTGTGCGGTTGAGTGGCGCTTTATCCGAGTGGCAGGACTGTTCCTTAGAGTGCATTTCAGTGTTATTCTCCCACCCTTTTCCTCCGGGCCGTCCACGTTGAAAGCGGCAAACAAATACCCTATTCACCGAAATGCCGAATAGATAACCCCCTGGCTTCCCGGCGGCCACCCAATGATCTGTGCAAAAGCTGCCCAACCTCAGGGGGCTTGCCGACGTGGAAGGTGTATGGGTCCCCTCCAACCTCCCTCCTTGTCTTGCTCTTTTTCTTTTTCCTCACTCCGGTGTCGGGGGAAGCTGTCCTGTAACCCCATGTCCCATTACTTAAGATGGCTCCCGTTTCTTTTTCAACGGATGGCACGGGAATTGGAAGGGAATCTCGTTGGAATTAACGCTGCGTTATGTGACTGCCGTCTGGACAAAGGACGAGAGAGCTGAGAAAGGACGGGTGTGTGGTGGTGTGTGTGGGGAGGGCGACATCCACTTCCGTTTGCAACGTTTGCCTTCGATACCGCACAGCTCGGAAGTTAACTTCCTGTCCGTCACGCTGGTCTTCTTTGCCTGGTTGTTCTAACCTTTTGTCTTGGTGATATTTCATGCGTTATTTCCATCTCCCTTTCTGGCTTTTCAATTATATTCTCTTCTTCACATGTTGTATGCGCCGGATTTCTTCAGTTATGTCAGTCTCAATTTCCTGCATCTTCTTCAACACATCTTTGTGCAATTCGCTTTATCAGGGCTACCTAATTTTCGTCTGTTGTATGTGTTCATATAAAATTCTCTTTTCGTCTTTTTCATCATTACAGGATTAATCGTCATCCACAGTTTAATATCTCTTCTGCTTCCTTCATATTCCTTATATCCTTACTTGGTCTTAATCTGCACCATCTTCTCCTTATTCCCCGTTCTTTTCCATGTATTTCATCCCCCATAGTCGATATCTTGTCGAGAATCATCTTCTTGATCGTCCTACTCTCCAGAATTATCGCCATCCCTGTTTCTTAACCCCCTCGTCCATTCAACCTGTCTTGTATGCGCTTCTACTGCTCCTTCCTATTTATACCCCTCTCTTATTCCGAATTTTTTATCTTTCTTTTTCTTCGCCTTTTTCTGACTACTAACAAGCAAGGCTGCCAGGCGTTATCGAGGGATGAAAAGGTATCGGTCTCAATAGGGGGTACGGTCTCCTTGTTGCCATGCCCCAGACCGAAGGTGCTACAACAAAGGGTGCTACCGGCTATTTGCCAACGCTGAAAAGTGGCCATTGATTCCCCGTCTCTGTCCACCCTCTCCTCAAGGACAAATGTTTGACCTTGATGTGCAGTCACACAACCCAGCATGGCCGTGGGCGAGAGAGGAGGCGTGCGTTCACGAGATCTAGAGATAGATTCAGGCCGATGCTCGTAACTTGGACAAGCCACAATGTTCTTATGTGCGACATGATTTGTCAAATTGGTCAGATATGATGACGTCTGTGCTCTTTGATAATATTAGCACGAAGCGTCAAATCTAGGCAGAGGAAGCCCTTCTCTGAATACAAGACATAGCGTCGCCACTGGTCTTCTTTGAAGTGTATTTTTGGGCGGAAAAGGAAGCATTTTATATTGATTGAGCTAGCGACATGTCAAAGGGGAAAAAACATTGGTTGCGAAGAGAAATCCAAAGTGTGTAGTCTGTAAGTGACTGGCGAACGGAGATGTTTCCGACGGTTGACATTCAGTGCGGTCAAAATCAATGGCGCTGATAAAACAGCTCGTCTAAATTCAAACGCCTTCAGCAAAATCAAATATATATCACCTGAAGCGAAACCTGTCTTTTTATTCCCTTTGCTCAATTGGCAAGATTGATTGTATTACCCTTCTCTCGTGGTGCGAGTTCATGTTAAATTTACCAATGTACTGAAAATTATTCACCTTCCCATGGTGCGAGTTTATACCGTCCTTTGTTAGATTTACCAATATGCTGGAAAATTATGCACAACAGCTTCATTATATGGCCAAAAATTATGAAGGCCATAAATCGTCCGCGGTGCAGGTTTATTTACATATAATATATTTAAACTAATTAGGAGAGTGTTGTCTGATGTGTTGCGCTGGATAATTGGGGGAGTTGCCTCGAGGGGCTGAAGAGGCTCACCAAGGACTTGTGCCGACGCATGAATGACGTAAAGCTGAACTCTCGGTAAAAGCGATACTGGCGTGTGTAGTAATCAGAGACAACACAGACATTAAGGTCCGCGGTCGCTGGTTCGGACGAGAACACGGGGCTATTACTCCGTTCTTCATTTCCTCAAAGCTTTTTATTCATGTCGAGAGAACTCGTAGATCTTTCTACGGCCATTACTATTCAGCGAATGACCTCCGGCTAACATAAAGATTGAACTATTGCCTCGCGAGGTGCTTCCCCCCCCCCCACCGCCAGTCTGGGGGTGTACTGTGATCCTCGTACGACCCCACACCGGATTGGACAAAAAAACCTGGATAACAGAGAGGAGGAGAGTCCATGGGCCCGAAATAAAGTCCTGTGCTAGAGTGGACCTAGGAGGAGCATTACCCAGTTGTAAGGCGACGTAGGGTGGGGTTCACTGCCCGGCTGGGGTGAGAATGATCTTCCTCCGCTAGAGGTCGCCACTATAACGCGTCATGCGTATTGGGAGTTACTATTAACGGCGAAGGCGTAGTACAACGCTGGACAAGACGTCGTAGTGCTGCGGGGATATGGCTTCAGGGGTACGGCTGGATGCAGGGGTATTACTGCCCCAGCAATGATTAAATTATTGCAGGGATACGGTTGCAGTGGTATTTCTGCTTTAATATTGCTTCTGTTCTTTGATGCCCTACCAGTAGAACTGCTGCAGTGGTAACAATGGTATTACTGTAGTGATAACAATGGTATTACTGTAGTGGTAACAATGGTATTGCTACGGTGGTAACAATGGTATTGCTACGGTGGTAACAATGGTATTGCTACGGTGGTAACAATGGTATTGCTACAAAGGTAACAATGGTATTGCTACAAAGGTAACATGGTAATGCTGCAGTGGTAACAATGGTATTGCTGCAGTGGTAACAATGGTATTGCTGCAGTAGTAACAATGGCATTACTGCAGTGGTAACATTGGTACTGCTGCAGTGGTAACACTTGTATTGCTGCAGTAGTACCAATGGTATTGCTGCATTTGTAACAATGTTATTGCTGCAGTGGCAACAATGCTATTACTGCAGTGGTAACAATGGTATTGCTGTAGTGGTAACAATTGTATTGCTGCAGTGGTAACAGTGGTATTGCTGCAGTGGTAACAATGGTATTACTGCAGTGGTAACATTGGTATTGCTGCAGTGGCAACACTTGTATTGCTGCAGTGGTAACAATTGGATTGCTGGAGTGGTAACCATGGTATTACTGCAGTGGTAACAATGGTATTACTGCCGTGGTTACAATGGTGTTGCACCATTGTGGCAGTGGTAACAATGGTATTGCTGCAGTGGTAACAATGGTATTGCTACAGTGCCTGGCATCATAAGGAATTCAACCCAATGGTATGTTTTAGGCCACTGCTAGGATTCCATGGGTTAAACATTGTAAACAACCTCCCGGGGTAATAAAGATAATAATATATGAAATAACCCCCAGACTTACATGCTGAGCACATATGATGGTAGAACCGGGCTCTATTATAACACAGGGTTACCTGGTGCGGAAAATCATGGTTTTTTTAGCTTCCACGTTGGCACGTATACCACAACGCCATATTCATGGCAGCACTCCCTACATTTCCGGTCATTAGGCTAAACTGGCCATACATCCCTGGAGCGTCTATATGTGCATACCGGATCAGAAATGGTTGTCACGCCCATTGGCTGGTTCGAGCTGGTGCAGCCCATTGGCCGGCGGCCGGCTGTCACACTTGGCGCAAGGGAGGCATGGAAGAGAGAAAGAGGCTGATGGAGGAGAGGGGGGGTGGGGGTGGGTGGCGGAAGTAATGCCGGATCGGACAGTAAAGATTTGGAGTAATGAGTCTCTTGTCACTGACCGCTGCGAACATCCAGTGCTTGTGTGCACCACTGTTGTTGTGTGCCCGTCCCGTGGCCACCGCCCCCCCCCCCAAGCCACTCTACCCCCTCCCTCTCCCGTCATGACCAAGCCCCTCTACCCCACTCGCTTGCCCGCTCCCCATGCCCCTCTACCCTCGCCCTCCCCCCACCCCTCTTGCCACACTCCCTCGCAGTTCAAACAATGGGTCTATTTACCCCCACGCCGTCACACAAACGCCCAGTTTTCCCCTTTATCCTGGTCCACAACTCTTCCAAATCCTCGTGTCCTCGGCTTCAACCCACTACTCTGCAGGGTCCCCCCTCTCTAACCTCTTCCAGGCCACTTGCCCACCCCTCTATCCCACCCAACCCCCTAACCTGAACGCCCTCCCCTCCCTCCCCTCCCCCTCCCCCTCCCCGCCACTTCCCCAACACACTTGCCGGTGGCCTTCCGCCGAAACTCTACGGCGTCCTTCACTCAATTACTGCACGAGGCTACGGTAGTGGAGGGGTAGGGGCGGGAGGATACGGTATTGGAGGGGTAGGGGCGGGAGGCTACGGTAGTGGAGGGGTAGGGGCGGGAGGATACGGTATTGGAGGGGTAGGGGCGGGAGGCTACGTTAGTGGAGGGGTAGGGGCGGGAGGATACGGTAGTGGAGGGGTAGGGGCGGGAGGATACGGTATTGGAGGGGTAGGGGCGGGAGGATACGGCAGTGGAGGGGTAGGGGCGGGAGGATACGGTAGTGGAGGGGTAGGGGCGGGAGGATACGGCAGTGGAGGGGTAGGGGCGGGAGGATACGGTAGTGGAGGGGTAGGAGCGGGAGGATACGGTAGGGGAGGGGTAGGGGCGGGAGGATACGGTAGTGGAGGGGTAGGGGCGGGAGGATACGGTAGTGGAGGGGTAGGGGCGGGAGGATACGGCAGTGGAGGGGTAGGGGCGGGAGGATACGGTAGTGGAGGGGTAGGGGCGGGAGGATACGGTAGTGGAGGGGTAGGGGCGGGAGGATACGGCAGTGGAGGGGTAGGGGCGGGAGGTTACGGTAGTGGAGGGGTAGGGGCGGGAGGATACGGCAGTGGAGGGGTAGGGGCGGGAGGATACGGCAGTGGAGGGGTAGGGGCGGGAGGATACGGCAGTGGAGGGGTAGGGGCGGGAGGATACGGTAGTGGAGGGGTAGGGGCGGGAGGATACGGTAGTGGAGGGGTAGGGGCGGGAGGATACGGCAGTGGAGGGGTAGGGGCGGGAGGATACGGTAGTGGAGGGGTAGGGGCGGGAGGATACGGTAGAGGAGGGGTAGAGGCGGGTGCTACCTCATGTCCATCTAACGTTCTGTGGCGTTTTTGGCGAACCCTAAATTGGGCTTGTGGTTTTTTACCCTTGATGGAACACACCCTTGCCAGTACTTCTCGCCGTTCAGATATTAGCGCCATATTTTTGCCATCTTTAGCCAAGCCAATTCTGCAACAAAAAGAAAAAAGTAAAAAAATCCGAATTATGGTTCTTTGGGTCTATCACTGATAATTGAATCACGCGAGTTGCATTTCGGTTACGTATTCATGGGCTTGGTGAGTGCTATGCGGCGTCTTAATTCGTTGGTGCAGTGCTATGCGGCATTTTCGGAGTCCTCGGCTGCCTACAATGCGGTCCTACAGGGCCACCTATTCTTCCATGGCGCACTTGCCTACTGTGACCTTCAAACCCGACACGTAGGTTACATTTATCTTGCATACGCCTCAACTCAAATACCTTAACCAATCAGTAGCCAACGTGCTTCTATATCTAAGCTACAAACCATTTATCCATCGTACAGAATTGGTGTTTTTCTATGGACCCTTCCTTAGACCTTTTATCCACCACGGACTTACCATTTCCTAAACGTAATGCGAACTTACCTTCCAGCGACGCTTTGCTCATAACGCACTTACCTTTTATACACGTTTTTGCCGTTAAGGTAAGCACCCCATAATAAACCTCGGCGATTTGGAGAAGACCTCGGTAAACATCGGCAAACATCGGCGGTCTGTAGCCCTGATATTTTACGCAGACTTAATGAAACAAAGCACGAGTAAAACACAGCAAAAGAAGTGGTGACATAGGTAAAATGAATAGAGCATCGTCCAATAAGCTTGGGCGACTTAGAGAAGACCTAGGTAAACATCGACAAACATCGGCGGGTGTCGGTGAAAGGGGTGTAAACTTGTAAGATAAAGACTTTTTTTAACTGCACGGTAAAGTATCATAAAAATTCACCAGAGGGTGTATAATTGGGTATACTTTCATAAATTGTTTGACCTTGCTATTATAGGGTGCTTACCACAATACAAACTCTGCACTTGGCATTGTACCAACATTGTACTTACCGTCGTACAAGCGGGTGCGTTGCGCGGCCAAGCAGCCGCGCCACGCAACGCACATACTTTGTGAGACTCGAAGGAAGGAAAGGAAAGGAGGAAGGAAGGACGAGGATAAGCGAGACAAATCACAAGTCTCGTGACGTGTCGTGTCACGTGATTGATCGCCACGCCAAGGCGACCAGATAGGCGCGGTTCGGTCGGCGACGCCCTCGGGTCGATGTGGGGCCAAGATTGCCGAGTATGGCCGGTGGTGGGGGGTGGTTGGGGCCGGGCGGTATGGTACAGTAGATCCTAGGTTGACGGATCATGGGATGCTTGCTATTCTGTGCTCGAGGTACTGCAATATTGAAGAGGGCTTATTTGTCTTGTTGCTTTTTTCTCGTTTGAATGCATGTATTTGCATCTACATGGATAACATTTGCATGTTTTACATATATATGTGTTTTGCTCAATTGCGATCGGCGTTAAGCAAGACCGTGAGTGCAAGGATTGCGTGTTTGAGAGAATTGTGGAAGCCATAAGAAGGAAAAAACAGACGGAGACAGAGTCACAGCAGCACTAGTGCATTCATACACTTTAAGTCTCGGGCCCAAGCATCGGGGGGCGAAATTACTTCTTGTCTTAAATTGGCTCGACCACCAATGAGGTGGCTGCCCCTGCTATGTCGTATTTCAGATGATTCCCTGCTTTATCCATTTGATACGTTTTCATATTCCCACGTAGCAAAACGAACCCACTCACATAAGTTTTGACATCAGTTTTATTGCTTCCCGCTTTTGGCCATTAAGCCCATTTCCTGAAAAGCACTGTTTACAATCTTCCAAACACGGTTTTGGGTTGGGCAACATTCCCAGACCGTCGCCAACAGCGCTTAACCAGATGCCACTCAAAGCACCCTCGATCAAAAATAAAAACACACACATGAAAAACACACACCATTTTTTATAGGGAAAAGCCGTTAAAATTTAATACGGCGAGCGCTACCCTGGAAATTTGTGTGACTTAGAACCGTCTCCTGCAAATAAAACAGTGATTTGGACGAAATTCTTCGCTGGGAGGCCACAGGAACCAACCGCCGGGGCTGCAGGAGTGGGGGGGGGGGCGGGGGTGGAGTCGGTTGGACAATGCGGGACAACAATGGGGTCAAAGACAGAGGGAACCAGTGTATCGATTGGACCACAACAAGCTTGCCCCCTTGGACGGTACGTGGGACACCTCAGAAGAGTTTCCGATTCATTATGCAATGATTGTGACGGCGGGGGGCCCCTAATGGAATCCTCGGGTGCTTTGAAGTGGGCGCTAGTTAGCGACCGGGGTTAACTGGATATGCGCGCAGGGGCTGCCGGGAAGGGACCCATTGCGGCATGCCTCGCTAAGCATTATGGGGGACTGCCGCGCTCGGTTCATCGGACACCTCTGGGGGGTTGGGGTCAGAAGTAAGGTGGCACGACGGGGGGGGGGGGGGGAGGGTGGAAGCGCTGGGGTTATGGGTGGATGGCTGGATGGACGCTAGGGTGTCCGAACTGGGATGGATGCGACAAGCGCTGGTGGGGTATCATGGGCGCGGAACATTAGGGTTAGCTCGGAATAAATGAAGCTGTATTGTGGCTGAATTAAATATCGGTGTCAAACCTCGAATTGTTTCGGTGAAGTCTGGATGACAATGGTAGGTTTACCGAAAAACGCGCTGATGCCATATAAGTGAAAACCGCAGAATAAAGCGTTATCGAGAAAACGAAGATGGCTCGAGTGAAGCATTGATCTCTGAAATAAGATGTTTGAGTGAAGCTAGCAGAGGAACTTGTGGTATTGGAAGCAGGGTTAACCCCCTGAGTTATGGTGTCAGAGAACAGTCGGTATACTAGCATATGCACAATGCTTATTTAATAGGAACATATACCGTAGTACTACTACATTATCAGATATGCATACCGCCAGGGGGACCTGCGGGAGGGGGGGCGGGGGGGAGTTACCTTCCTCAGAGCAGGCTTGTTGGCCTCGACCCGGGATACTGCAGTATACAGACTGCAAGGCTGCAAGCTGCAGCCACAACGAGGTCCTACCTGGATCATGGGTGCATGAGATAGGGCTGGTTAGAGCTGGATCAAAGGCTAACTACCGCTTGGTGTCAAAACACCGCCTCATCTGGACAAATAGGAGCAGAACTGATGTGAACCCGAAGGTTCGAGAGCAAGTAAGACATTTGAGACCCACGGAAGGAAAAGCGAAGAGTGACCGGGAGGGAAATGGCGCGAACTAAAACAGCAAAGGAGGGACACACCAGCAAAGCGTACATCGATGTGGTCCAAACGCGACGGAGAAAGGATGTGCGTAGACCGAGAAGAAGTAAGAAAGCAAGAAGCAAATCAGTAGCACCAGTACAAATACTGAAGAATCTGACCAGTTGAAGGTACATGGAAGGAAGATTTACGTCAGAAAAGAATGGAGTTAATAAATAACATCTACAGTGACTCTAACGACGAACGCTGGCAGAGCTATTAAGACAATAGCATGTGTGGGAGTTGTAGGCAGGCTAGATGTGAATATAAACAGGTCAAGGTCACGGTAAGGTGCAATAAGACAGCAGTGATAGCAGCTTGGCAACCGGATGCCGCGGCATTACTTACCATGCAATGCGTATTAAATGTTTAATCAGCAGAGCGTGCGCACGCCGACTAATACATATTTTTTTAGATCATCGATTCACTTGGCACACTTCCCTGACAATGCTTAGAGGGTCAGTGTTCTACATGTGGTTACCGCAGAGCAAAAATGTGTTTCAACCTGCAAAGGATGGACATCGATTGGAGGAGCAATTGTTGGCTTAGGGATGTGGAATAAGAATCCCACTTACCATACAGAAAGTATCCGACCATGGTTCGAAATGGCTGGACTTTGCGATGGCAGATTAATATTTGATACCCCTTCTGCCATGGCCCCCACGGCGGAACCTCCGCCCATGGTCTGCCGAGCCTTGTGGTCACGCATTGCCAGGCCTGGAAATTGCAGCGAGTGTGTGTCTGTATGGAATAGTGGAGAGCAGGGGGGGGGGGTGTATTGCCTGTCTTCAAAATAAATCAATCCTGAGACAGTGACATTGTCTTCGTAGTGTCAGATTCCAGGTACACAAATGAGGCGCGTTGAAATCTATCCCGCGGCGATTCTATAACAATATCCTTATTGCATTACTGGAATGTAGTCACCACAGCATTCGATACAGTGCTATCACTATTTCGACTCCGGAGTAGAGGCCAAGCGTTACGGCGACTCACTTCTGAATACAGCTGTGGAGACCAATCGAAATATGGTATTATTAACCAGAGATCGTGTGCATGACTCTAAGACACGAACATGCGTTAGACGGGATGAAAACTGATAGCGGCGTCTGTGGAGACCTTGATATAAGGATATGCAAGGGCAACCAATCAATTGGGTTGGTGGCCGGAATTAAAATTAGGCGTTGCTTACCCCCGCTTAGGCCTCCATGCACCCCACACCCTATACACCCCACCCCGAAACAAGCTAACCTAAAGAGCTCACCCAAACGACACCCCGCCACCCGCATACCCACCCACCCGCTCCAACCCCCGACCCCACCTCCACCCCCAACCCCTACCACCCAGCGTCCCAACTAGCTGCCTAACGTTCCGTGGAACCGTGCTGCTTATCAATGGCCCGGCAATCGATTTGTCTTGGACGGTCGGCCCGGTTTCCTGACTTGGAAGCCCAAGTTGGTGCCCAAAGCTTCAGTAATACACCGCGAACGGTGAGGTTAATGAGCAAACACCGGTTTTAAATGGCTGACGATCGGTCGCAGTCAGCGAGTGGCCAGAGATGTGTTGGCGGCTAGGCTTGCCGACAACCCTGCCATGGAAAAACCCTTGACATGACAGAAGCAGAGGATGTATGTTTTGTAAACTATTAGATATTATTTACTATATTACATTCCTGAAGCTATATATGCGGCTGACCATATTCAGCCTAATTAAATTTGTGGCAATAGGTCGGATTTGCAACGTCTGAGGATATATATATATATGGTAATATGTTCTAAGAAACCCTAGTGGTTACCTCTCTACTGCCTCAAATTCCCATTACCTTCGTTGAAGTAAAGGTTGATATAAATTGGTCGCCTTGGAATGCATACATGAGATATTTTAGATTACAGAAGGAACTAAAATTTAAGATTTAAAATCTTATTTCATATTTGTTGCGTCTGTAAAGTAGATCCCGTCGTCTGCTTCCCCGCGCGTGCGTGACGTCATAATTTGCACTCAACTGTAGGGCGCTGCACTTCTACGTTTTTTCGCGGAGTCGCGTGCCCGTCAACAACTAAAATCACTGCATTGATTTCTCATATATATGGTAATATTTACTAAGAAACCCCAGTGGTTACCTCTCCACCGCGTCCGATCGTTTCGTCAATAAATGGCAATTCCCAACTCGCCTTCAATCAGCAACATATAGACACTCATATTGGACAGTGAAATGGACATTTTTCCATTTAACAACCGAGTGGAAATAACGGAGATATTATCATATCGATGATTATGCATGTCTTATAGCATAGAAAATCGGACTGATTCTCTTTAATTTCATTGGACTTTTAATCTACCTGCTCTATGTAGGCTCTATTGTGTTCATCATTGTTGAAAACGTTCCATCGTGACATAATATTCTTTTCACCACAAATCGAGGTAGCTCTGATGCTAGCTTTTTTTTGCCTTAAGCAGGGTCTCTTGTATCAAAGTAATATTATCTTCTTTTTTCTCGTTCAGATACCAATTGGTTCGCTTTGATGAATAAATTATATTGAATCTTGAATCTTTCAAATCAGTATGTATCATGTTATTCATTAATACATCTGACAGATTTATATTGTCCATATATATGTCGGCGCAATGTTTTGGTATTAATGAAGCCACTGAGAAATTTTGGGTTATTAACTTCCGTTACGGATAGATGCCAGAAGGGCATATATTATATGCATCATCTGTTATAATAATAAGGCACAGATCATCTATTTATTGAGATAAGGCCATCATTGGCCACCTCTCTTGCCGCTCGGTTGAGCGGGCCATCCAATATGGACGCTGTACAATGTAGAGTGACCGATGACTGACACTATCTGATTTACTTGTGTCGAGGCTTGGCTCAGTATAGATGGGTCAGCCTCCTTAGATTTTGGTAAGACTCTCCCCGCTGGTCAAGTTTTGTGGATGATTTAAACAGTTTCAAACTGGGAACGATAGATAGTTGGGAGAGTTGGCTTTTTATTAGATTGAACTGATTTCTTCTTCCGCGCTTGTCGCTAGCTTTTAGGATCAAAAAGAAACGCTACTGGCTCGGAATGAGACGGACAGGCGCCCCGGGCTGCACTGGTTAGATTCAGGGGTAGAAGGGGCGAGGAGGAAGGGGCGGAGGGGGTGGAGGTGGGTTGGGAGAAGGGTGGGAGGAGATTATAGAGACCCACTTGCCATATATCTTTACCGTTGTGTATAAAAGAGGTGGACGGACGGCGGCTTTAAGGATGGAGGGTTAGGAGGAGGGTGTGAGGGTGGTAGTGGTAGGGACGGTCAAGGTGGGTGAGGGGTGGGAGGATGTTGATGACGGTAGGGAGGGTGATGGAAGGGGGGAGGGTAATAGGGCTGCTGTGACTGGGTCAAGCGGGCGGCGGCGAGCGACGGGCCTTCTCGGGAGAAATAAACTTGACGGGTGCAGCGAATCCACGGGGTCCTCACCGGCCTGGGATTCTAAGGGGAGAGACTGGCAAGATGGCAGCAGAGGCTTTGATCACGTGACGTCCTGGATGTCACATCGTTTGCAAGGGACGCTGGGGCCGAGGTTGCTGGCGTGTGTGTGTGTGTGGGTGTGTGTTGTGTGTCCCTTAGCCGCTGGGTCGACAAGACGGAAAACCAGAACGAGGGCGACATGGGCGGGGAGGGTAGATAGGAGCAGAAAGATTCAGAGACAGAAAGAAGGAGATGTGGCCTGGCTGGGACATGGCGGACTGGGGTGGCACGGTCAGCGGTGACTCTGATGCCAGTGAAGCTAGCCAGAGATGGTTCGGGGCAGGTCCGGGGTAGCATTCAATCACCCTAGGAGTTTGTGTGGCGCTTGTGCGGGGAGTGCAAGAGGAGCCAGGGAGGAACACTGGGGGTGGGCGGAGGGGAGGGGCTGGGGAAACCAGGACTACCCCCCCCCCCACACACACACACCCTTCCTTACTGCGACCGTCTCCTTCCCGCCACCATCAGCGCCACCACCCCCGCCACCATCATCAGAATCTGTAACAGTCTGGAGAAAGATTCACGGCAGAAACGCCAAACGACAACCGCTCCGCTAGGCGAGAAATTGACGTGGAAGGAGTGTCGGACGGAAGGAGAAAGGATGGGGGATGCCGGGGGAGGTGAGGTAGGGGGGGGGGGGTGCAGAAGCCCGTGGCGATGCCGCACTTCGGATACAGTAACTCGGGGTTAAGTTGATGGGGCTGCACAAGCGGTGGTCACACAAGGAGCGATGGCGGTCGGAAGTGAGGAGAAGGAGGGTGTGGTGTGGAGGCGTGGTTGTGGTGAGGGTGTAGGTTGGACGATGGGTGTTTTGGTGGTGGGTGGGTGGTGGGTGTGTTTGGGCGGTGGGTGTGGGTGGGTGTCGGTGTGATTGGGTGGGTGGATGGGTGTCTAGGGTTGGGTGTGTTTGGGTGGGTGGGTGGGTGTTGTGTGTTTGGGTAGGTGGGGGTATGGGCGGGATTGGGTGAGTGTGGTAGGTGATCAACGGGTCAGAGTCTGGCGCATTCGCCGGCCGCAGTTTCCGGTTCCTGGTTTTCATCAGCGGCATCTAGCGGCCGGCGGACAGACCGACTGTCAAGCCTGTGGGTGACGGGAGTCTCAGGTGGATTTGGCGCCAGGCGACGAGGAATCTCAATGAGCAGCCGATCCCCCGTTACATAAACGGTGGCGGAGGAGTGCTAATGACTGCCCGGGCCTGGGGGGTGGGTGGGTGGGTGGTGGTGGGGGGTAGTCGTGGGTGTTGGGCGATGGCGGAATGGGGGGGGGGGTATTAGAGACCCTGGCTGTGTCACACCCTTGTACGCCCTCGAGGGAGCGGGAAACAAGGTTAAAAAATGGCGGCCGTGCGACAGGAACATGGAACGCCTCAGCGAATCGATTGGCCAAGGAAACCCCACCAGGGGGCGCCTCGCGGGGGGCTACATCACGGCTAACAAGCAACTCTCGCCGAGGTGGACCGACCCATCGCAACAAAATGGACGACTGCTTTGTAGCGGGTTGTCGAATAATGATTAGGTGTGCATGTTTTTGATGTTAAATTGAATTGAAACATATTAAATTGAAAATATATTGCGGATATGGAATCAATTAATTTTATATTAAGTATGTCGGTCCATTACGTGAGCATCAATGTTGAATAAAGAAGAACACAGAAAAACATGAAGCTGAAGCCTTTATTTCTTGGTGGATTCATGCGTAGGCAGATACGATGGATGTATGTGTTGTTTTATAGTAACACTATAATGTTTGACTTTGCTTCGCTGAATGGTGGTGTTTTTAGCCGTTGAGCCATGCAACATTGAGGGTATCTAGCGTTAGGACAAGACGGAAATCGGGGCTGCATGAGGTATCTAAACAGCAGAGATATTTAATGTGATATAGGGTGACTCCGGGCGTGTCACAGGCGCGCAGGATACACGACTTCAAAAAGAGGTGGCATTTATGACGACCCTCTCTACGCCTCCGCCCGGAAATTAATCCGCGCCCCGACACATGCGAGGTTCGTTTTGAGGTCATTTCCGCTTTACACACTACTTCGTACCCAAGATTCAGGTTGGGAAAGTCCCCTCCCCCTCCCCCTCCCCCTGCCCCTCCCCCTCCCCCCCAGGCCGCCACCACTCCCTACCCCCCCCCCCCCCGCCTCGCCGTCGTCTTCCCCCCACCACTCCACCAACCGCTCTT
>OZ025251.1:39791524-39835372 GCA_964019135.1 Arenicola marina | reverse complement strand
GGGGGGAGGGGGGGGGGGGTGAGGGAAAGAGCGAGAGGGGCAACGGTGTGGGTGGGGGAGGGGCAGGTGTGTGCGGCGTTATTCTGGGTCACGACTACTCCGGGTTAACCTCGTGTCTCCCCCCCGCTCTCACCACCACTCACCCTTGGTGACCCACTCACCCCTCACTCCGTCACGCCCTCAACCCCGCACCCTGGCAGAGTGACGCGGGGAGGAATGCCACGGGGACGGGGCAATGGTCCGAGTCGCCGGCGCCAGGGTGGTGGGGAGGATAGGGGCAGGGGGCGGGTGTGGGGGTGGGCAGGGGAGAGGGGGGTGGCGGAAAGAGGTTGTTATTACCCTTGATGAAGATCGAAGCAGTAGCCGTCCAGGGGTGAAGAGGCCGAAGGGTTAGGGTTATTGCATGCCGTCGCGCTGTGGGTTAGAGACCAAGAAGTTACTTTGGGCAATGGGACGCTGTATTGGACTGAGGAGGCACCATTTGTAGTCGACGGGTGGGGTGACATGGGATTGTGAGGGGTGGGGCGGGGGGTTGTTACACGGCGCGTGGTCGGGGTAATGGCCCTACAGCCACAGAGAGCGGTTAGCGGGGGGGGGGGGGGGAGGGTGGAGTGGGGGATACGTTGTGCAGGATGAGTGGTTTAGTTTACGAGGAAAGATGGAACCCCGGGATGAAATGGAATAGATGGACTGGTATTAAAATATGAGTTAGAGTCTTCGGGGTTGGTCGGTGCTTTGGCGTGAGAGGTGGAGGCGAGTGGGGAGCGAGGGAGGGTGGGGTGGGGGGACAGAGGAGGGCGACGATGGAGTGATCGGGGGGTGTGTGGTATGGGGGTGGGGTAGAACCGGGGGGGGTGGTACTCGGGGGCGGCGTTTGGTCCACCGGTTCGCTGGCAAGATGCAATGGGAAAGATTGCCACGTTTCCGTCCTCAGCAGTCAAGGTCAAACGACTCGCTTCCCTCCTCTGTCTTCATACATCTGCCAGCGTCGCTTGTCAGGAGGCCAGAAATACCCCTCCCCCTCCCTCCCCGTCACCCTCACCTTCACCTCACACGTATCCCCACCCCTATATCCACCCGATTCCTCAGGCGACACTTGATTTGCCACCCCCTCCATTTACCCGCTCTCCCAAGCCCCAAATCTAGCCTTGACATAACCACCCCACCCCACCACCCTTTCCCTCCTCCCTTCCTGTCACTAGTCATATCCATAGCTTCTAACTTACGACAGCCCTTCCACGCCCTTCCACTCACCCTCCACCCCCCGCCCCACTTACCCCAACCCCTAGTCCTACCCGTACCCTTATCCGTACCCTTACCCCTACCCCTACCCTTACCCCTACCTTACCCCTACCCTACCCCTTCTCTTACCCTTACCCCTACCGCTACCCTTACCCTGACGCTTAATTTTACCCCTACCCCTACCTTACCCTTACCCCTACCCCTACCCCTACCCCTACCCTACCCTACCCTACCCTACCCTACCCTACCCCTACCCCTACCCCTACCTCTACCCCGACCCCTACCCCTACCCCTACCGCCGCTGATCTGGCTCCCTGTATGTCAACGCAGGCGGGACGGAGCAGCTTGTGGTCGTCGCTAAGCGAAGGCGTGTCCAGGGCGGGCGGGGTCGGCCCCCCCCCCCCCCCAGTGCGAGAGGGGTGGGGTATGAAGGCTTAAACCCCCGTGCGCGCCAGTAAGGGCCGGCCGTTGGGGTCTAGATGGGTAGATGTGGGTTGTGGGGGCAGAGGTGAATTCCACCGTCCTAGGTCGGTCATTAGCCCATCCGGGGCCAGTTTTTTTGACGTTGAGGGGAGGGTGTGGAAGGAAGGAGGGAAGGGGGATGGGTGGGGTGGGGTGGGGGCCTTCTCGAGGTCTTTTCTCGTCGTTGCCTCCCCGGAGCCACATCCCAACGAGCTACATACAGTGCAATCACGACCGCTCGGGACATCTGCCAGCTCAACAAGGGGCCCCCAACCGGGCCACCACCGGGCCAACACCGGGCCACCACCGGGCCACCACCGCCCCCTCCCCCACCCGGGCACCCAGCGGCCTCGACCAGATGGTCGTCCTTCTGAAGCAAGGTTTCAAGGACAATCGACATGTCGAGGCGAGGCCTTATGACGCTCTCGAGCCCCTGTTAACATGTGCAATAGCCTCAAACCCACGTCACTTCCCATTCCGTGTTATGACGAGCAGCCCCCCCCCCTTCGCCGACCCCCTAACCCCCCCCCCCCATCCACCGCGCCCTCCGCCTAATGTAGTGGGAGTTTCGTTGGGCGCGCTGGTGACCTACGAGGTCTGAACTACGGACCGGATCAGGGGTTCGACCCTCAGGGAAGTCCATTTCGGGCTAACCCCATGTTATTGTGTGGAGCTCGGCTTAATTTAGCCTTCGTGTGCGCCACAAAGGTTGGCCGAGCAAAGCCCGAGTTTCCGGGAGGTCATTTGGTTCCTCCTCTAGGTGTCTGCAGTGACGGGCCGCGTTATACCTCAGTACCACTCTGGGCAGATCTATAGCCCACCCCGTCACCCCTGTCACCCTGTCACCCCGGTCACCCTGTCACCCCGTGACCCCGGTCACCCCGTGATCCCGGTCACTCCGTGACCCCGGCCACCCCGTGACCCCGGTCACCCTATCACCCCGGCCACCCCGTCACCCCGGCCACCCTGTCACCCCAGTCACCCTGTCACCCCGTCACTCCTGTCACCCCGGCCACCCTGTCACCCCGGTCATCCTGTCACCCCGTCCCTCCTGTCACCCCGGCCACCCCGTCACCCCGGCCACCCCGTCACCCCGACCACCCCGTCACCCCGTCACCCCGGCCACCCCGTCACCCCGGCCACCCCGTCACCCCAGCCACCCCGTCACCCCGGCCACCCAGTGACTGCTTCAAGCTGCTAACCCCTCAGACACGCATTGGCAAGTCCATCAGCTCTGGCATCAATATGCCTCTGCTACAAGTCGGTGAACTCTGTGAACGGGTTGCTGAGAAACGAAGTGATTACACAATGGGAATGTTCGATAGAGTGTTGTTAAGGATCTCAGAATGCATTTTATAAGTTGTATCTTTGTAACTGATACAACTTGGGGTCATTATGGAATTAAAAAACGGCAACAACAAAACACAATACACAATATCATTTCTGCAATTAAATGAAAAGTTACATTTTGCATCAAATCATGTTTCTAATAAAAATATAAAAATAAAGTTATTATATTGGTGGACACATTCTTGCCTCGCCTCTTACACCTCAAAGTGATATAAGTCTCTTTTCATGAATGATGACCCCCATTTTGGCCTACACCCCTCCCCCCTACACCCCCACGTTCATTCATCATACCGTGGTAGATTTACGGGGGCGCACGCCCCGGGGATTGGCAACAAAAACCCTTGGTATATACACCTTCGACGCCCCCACCCTCCTCCCCTCCCCTCTCCCTCCTCCCTCTAGCCACTATTCACCCCCTTCCACCCACGGCTCCTTGAACTCCGTGACCGGCCCGGCTGTCCAGGTCCAATATGGATGTCACAGTTATGGACCGACGGGACGCTTTGTTTCCAACCAATATGTTGGGTCCATCATGGCGAGAGTCAAACCCCAGATGGCATGCTATATAAGGCAGGCGACATTGTATGAAGGTAAGGTGTCAGCCATTGCCCGTATTTAACATAAAACAAATTGACGGATTGGAGTATTATGACCAATCCGAAAGCTCAGCTCGAGACAGAAATTTAGCTGGTAATGCTGGTTAGGATACGGCACCTGAGTGAGTTGCTTTTAGTGATTACATCCGGAATCAAGAGATGAAGTAAAGACCAGAATTTTACATATATGGGGGATACCCCGATTAGCATTGATAATAACACGGAGCCTCTTCAAGATATGCAACTTGACAAGATCGGTCAGAACTTATCGTCCGTAACCTTCCCATTGGTGATTGGCTGTACAAGGTCGACAAGCTAGATATACTATAAAAAAGATAGACGCTGTCACACCCCACCGACACCCCACACATCGTATCCACACCCGACACTCCACACCCCGCACCCACACCCCGCACCCCGTATCCACATCCCACACTCCACACCCCGCACCCACACCCCGCACCTGCACCCCGCACCCCGCACCCCGTATCCACATCCCACACTCCACACCCCGCACCCACACCCCGCACCTACACCCAGCACCCCGCACCCCGTATCCACATCCCACACTCCACACCCCGCACCCACACCCCGCACCTGCACCCCGCACCCCGTATCCACATCCCACACTCCACACCCCGCACCTACACGCCGCACCTACACCCTACACCCCACACCCCGCACCCACACCCCGCACCTACACCCCACACTCCACATCCCACACTCCACCCCCCGCACCCACACCCCGCACCCACACCCCGCACCTACACCCCACACCCACACCCTACACCCCACACCCACACCCACACCCTACACCCCACACCCACACCCTACACCCCACATCCCACAGCCCATTCTCCCCAGACAATACCACGGATCACAGCCGGGCAATGCCCTCCGTGAGAAGTAAGCCACGCTGCCTGCCTAACTAGACTGTCTGCCCCGCAGGGGGTCACCAGGTCTAATCTTCAAAATGCTGCCAGCGAAATCCTATTTACGTTCCCATAGAAAATCATATCCCTGGCTTCACAGGGTGGTGAACCAGGATAATTAGGTTTTCCCCACCTTTAATATGGCGACGCTCAAACTACCGCGAAATGAATTCGTTGAAGCTCATTCTTTGAAATAAATCAATTGAAAATGTTCAAGGAGTAACACTGAGAAAGCGAATTTTTAAATATTATTTATTAATGAGTTTCTTAATATAACCTTTGTAAGATTAATGATTACTTAACCTACTCATTGTGAGAACATATAAGTATGAATTATCATGAGCTCGAAATAATCTGCATTTCTTAAATATAGGTTACATTCTGTCGTTTTTGAAGCACATGTATGGAACAGAGGCATGACACACAGGCATGACACACAGGCATGACACACAGGCATGACACACAGGCACGAAGTACAGGCATGACGCACAGGCATGAAGCACATGCGTGTTACACAGGATGAGAGCACAGCATGAGAGCACAAGCTGGATGCACAGGCTGAGAGCACAGGCTAGGCTAAGTGCACAGGCTGGATGCGCAGGCTAAGTGCACAGGCTTGCACAGGATAGTGAACGCTGCCCGTGGTCTCAGACGAGGGGGGCGGGGGATGGGATGGGATGGGATGTACCCATGAACACTGGTGGTGGCTCCGAGGATTCAGAGACATGGGGATCCAGACATCCATAGGAATGAGGAATGGTCACATCAATTACGGCTTCATTGTTTGGGTCAACTCGTGATCGGGTGGCGAGGTCCTGCCTCAGTCTTTGTAATGTCAATCAGGATGGTGAATGTGCCACACGGCCCGGAGTTACGTCCTGACAGACGGCCGTTAACGAAGCGCTTTGATCTGGAGGCGTTTCGTCATGGCTTCAGCGCCGGGGTGACTATAACTGGGGTGGAGTAGGACTTTAATGCTGTTCGGGGTAAGGGAGAGGAGGGGTGGCGCGGGGGGGGGGGGGTAGGGACCTCAGTCAGACGTACAGGTTCAAACAGCACACACAGTAAATCAAGCGTGTTTATTATCTAAGCGAATCGCCACATCGTACGGAACTAAAATGTCGCTACATGTCGTAGTGCGCTTGTAATTACTTCGTAAAAACGATCGTGTTGTTGTCTAGCGCGTGTGCCAAACACCCATCCATCACCGAAACGAGCATATCCTTGGCTAATTCAATATAAAACCGCGGAAATAATTAAACAGTTAAATATATTGCAACGGCCCCTAAAGCCCCGATAAATGCTCTGTTTGTACAACGCGTGGCATCCCATACCATTGTACAGTTTGTGAGGCGGTCATCCCCGCAGTATTAATACACGTGGCACCCCATTGCCAGTACGTGTCTAACAAGCAAACCTCTGGTTGTCGCCCGTTTACAAACACCGCTGTAACGAAAGCATATTTGAGAGACATTTTTTTCTCCCCCAACATTGCAGAAACGCTGCCAAGGACCATAATTATTTCTTACCGACTGAACGCATTCATCAACCGCAGCGGGCTTTGTGTGCTCATGAATGCATCCCGTCAGTGGGGATTACAGCAGGCACATGGGTAGAAGGCATCGGTAAAAAGCACAGACGGGCTAATATGTTACCCTCCAACCCGTCGTCTAATTAATGGCCCGAGTTTGTGACAAATTGGCGCTCATGTATGATTAATAATAATCGTATCTCAGTGGACAGTGGGAGTAAGTACACGGGTCGAGCGCTGCTGATGACGTTCAAATTCAGGCTCTTTTTCTTATATATCTGATTATATAAGTTCGCGCTGTGTCACACTGAGCTCTGTCTGAGTTTCCATACTCTGGGTTTCATTTGAGAAAGTGATCATAGCAACTAAATTTAAAACGACGGGGCGTAACGAAAGTTCATCATACGGCACAATAATTATGAAATATATAAAGACGTCCATTTCGATTCTGGTCCTCAAAAGTATACTAAGTATACTTAGTATACTTAGTATACTAAGTGGAATGAATGTGACAGATAATTGAACATAATCAAACATATTTTTATCTCCGAAAAGTGAACATAGGCTATCCCGCAATGTTGTTTCAGCAATAGGTTATTTAGAATAGGATGCAGAAAGTTCAAATGGAAAATATCTTCATATTTTCTCAATCCATATAAAAAGAATGAAACGCGCGACGTGGTTTTGCTTATGCCGCTTTAACGGCGAGAACCAATCACCACGCGCTTGTATCTATGGCACCAGGCCCTGCACAATGTTAATAGTCCACTCTGTCCACGGCTGTGGCAGTGATAACATATCGCTAGGTGACTACTAAGCCCTGGGAATTGGCAGAGGAAGGGCGGGGTGGGGGGGGGGCTGAGGGATGTAGCAAAAGGGGAAGGCAGAGGGAGGATGGGGATGCAGAGGAGAAAGGCAGGGAAGGGGCGGGGCGGGGCACGTCAGAGGGGGGGGGGAGTGATACGGTAGAGGTACGAAGATAGAAGGTATAGGAGGAGGATGGGGGAGGAGAGGGCGGGTAGAGGGAAGATGAAGACGATGATGATGATGATGATGATGATGATGATGATGGGTAAGGAGAAGTAGTAGAAGTAAAGGGCATAGAGGTAGAATGAGGCGTAGGGGGGGGGGGGCAGAATGATGTGACGGTTCATGACAGGCCGGGGTGGCGGTGGGGGGTGGGGACCATTGTTCATCAAATGGGGGTGGCTGCTGTATTGTGTAGGGGTGGGAGGGGGTCTCTGCTTGGACATAACGCCAGACCCCCGTTTGGAATCCACCCCATCTCGGGACGGTCTCTGCGATCCTCAACGAGAGGAGAGGGTGCCGCACAGGAAGAGACTCCAACATCGCGCCACGCCAAATCGCTTACATAAACTCGGCCAATTTATCTTCTTCTTAATTGTCTCGGTCCCCAGCGTAAGACTATTATTTCATAAATCAAAGGCCTGCTTTGTAGTCGTAGTAGATGTCGGTCTGCGTGTATGGAGAGGCGGGGCGAGGGAAGAGAAAGGAAAAGCGAGGGGGGAGATGGTGGTAGGGGCGGAGACGGTGGGAGGGAGGAGGGAGGAAATAATAAGGGAAGGACGGAAGTAGTAGCAGGGACAGTGAGAGGGTGGAGAGAGAAGGGAGGAAAGACGAGGGGGATGGGAGTGGGGGGGGGAGATGGATGCCTGGGCAGGGCAGGGGGGGGGGAGGAGGAGGGAAAGGATCGGGGGTAAAAACAGACATAATCGCACTCAGTCAGAAATATATACCATTTCGCCATTTCTCGGCAGTGGATATAATGATGAGGAGCCCATTATTCTTGGCTGCCCGAGCCTGGCAATCAGGCATGAGACATGAGTATCATGACTGATCTCCACGGTAAATGGACGCGTCGGTACAATGTGTAGCCGCAGTTGTCATGATTTGACCATTAAGTTGGCTTCCCCTCAGCAGCTGCATTAAACGCTAGGTCGGGCGTATTCAATAACCGGAATTTATACCTCGTAGTGGTACAGTCTAGCCACGTTTTCAATAAAAGTGAAGTGAATATGGTCTCGTGTTCATAAAATTGAAACATAATAATGAATGTCGATATTACCTCCCTGCCGTTCAGGTATAAATTATAGATATAAATAAATAAGATTAAACCAAATTCGGGATTCCTCTTGCTTCCTGGTATAACTTTCATAAACTACCAATGGGACTACAAATAACAAAGTTGGGTAATTTTTCAAAGCAAATGCAACATTTTATTTTGTGGACAAGTACAATAGCCGAGAGAAAAAGCGTCCTAACAACTAAATGTATGTGACTTCTCCCATTCAATAGATTTAGCCACTAGGCATCTCAAGAGGACCTCGAGTTCCTTATGGGTACCACGGGACGGGTTTTTTTCCTCCTTTGTGCTCTCCTTCTCTGGTCTCTTGCACCCCGAGATTAGCCCAGGGCAGGGGAATGTCCTTGAACTGTGGTCGCATGAATTGTCCTCTCAACAGAAGCGGCTCAACACAGCCACTTCAAGCTAGAGTCAGTGTTGAAATACCAGCACAGTAGAGGGGCGGAGGAGGAGGAGGGATGAGGAGAAGAGGCGGAGAAGGGGGATCAGCCGTGTCCACTAGACCCCTGAATAGTAATATAAAAAACCTGAAGAGGAGAGTTGGGGAGTTGGATTGCGAAGGCAAAGCTCACGAAGTGATGGAAGCCAAACCAGGCGGTCACGTTTGACCACCAGGGGACGCTGGTGTCTATTTCCGGCCGGCGCTCGACTAATCCCCGAAAAAAGGAGCGAGTGACCGAACAGTGCGTCGGCGTTCTCTCCTCGCCTGTCGCCCCACGCCCCCCTCTCTCCGCCTTCCCTCCCCGCCACCGTCTTCCTCCAACGGACATCGGCTCCCTACCATCATCAATACATTCACCGCCAACTCCATCCGCCATCCGCCAGGCTCCTCCCCCCCCCACCCCAACGTCGCCTCTCCCCTAACCTCCACCCCCCATCCCGTCCGCGCTGTGCCCTACACCGAACAGTTTTCACTTTTGTCAACTAGTGAACCATATGCGAGGCCTGTCGCTTTTCTTGAAGGACTCTAATATTGGCCGAAGCAATTTCCAATTTCCTGAATTAGGCGTTCGTGTTAGCTAATCGTGTTAAAGCCGACGGGGTTATAGGGGGGGATGAGTGCAAAGCCCAGGGCCTGTGACGTGATTCGACAATGAGTCGGGCGGGCTGGCTGCGGCGTGTGGTGGCGGTCTATCTCTATAGAGGTAAGGGCTGGCGTGGGGGGGGGGGGGCGGGCGCACGACTGGATGTGTTATTTGTGTAGACAGCCCTGGTCCGTGTTACAAAGACAACTGACCACAGCTTTGGGTGTTGATTGATCTGAGTCGCATTCCTTTATCATTTTTTTTTCTCCATCTCTCACCCCCTCTCTATCTCTCTGGCGGTCGTGCAATTCACTATAAAACAGCTATTTGAAGATCAGTGTTTATTGTGACTTGATTCGGGGTTTATCGTTACTTCATTCGGGGTTTTCTTCAGTCTGCTGATGGGTCTACGCCAGTGTTAAAGCGACAGGGTTTGATCCCCACCTGTGCAAAGGTCTATATTCGTGCACGACGAAGGACCCAAGTCTCTTGTAAAGATGGGGCGCCGTGTACGACTCATAACAGCATTTATAACCCGCCTAACAGCCTTTAATATTGCCAGGCTCTACCTTAACTAAACTACCCGGCACAAGCATAGACTCTACTAGTGTAGAACATCGACGCACGCAGAGATAATACGAAAGATACGCGCACAGAACACAGACTGACCCACATAGCGTCCATAGGACCGGGCCATACATTACAGGCACGATGGGCAGTAGTTTATATATTCTCCTGAAAAATTATTTCACTTTCAATAACGTCTTGTTTAATGTTTATTTAGCACTTATGTTGCAGCGCCAATCATGTGTACAGCGACAATTAACTACCGCATGTTATCGATAACGGTAGCCAATCATGTGCACAGCGGCAATTAAAACTACCGCATGTTATCGACAACGGTAGCTAATCATGTGCACAACGGCAATTAAAACTACCGCCTGTTATCGACAACGGTAGCCAATCATGTGCACAACGGCAATTAAAACCACCGCATGTTATCGATAACGGTAGCCAATCATGTGCACAGCGGCAATTAAAACTACCGCATGTTATCGACAACGGTAGCCAATCATGTGCACAACGGCAATTAAAACTACCGCCTGTTATCGACAACAGTAGCCAATCATGTGCACAGCGGCAATTAAAACTACCGCATGTTATCGACAACGGTAGCCAATCATGTGCACAGCGGCAATTAAAACTACCGCATGTTATCGACAACGGTAGCCAATCATGTGCACAGCGGCAATTAAAACTACCGCATGTTATCGACAACGGTAGTTTCCAGAATAAGACCAGACCGACTGACACTTAGGTTGACGTCGTAATTGTATTTATTAAATGCCAAAGAGTAATGACTTTTTTTAGAAACCGAGGAGCATTTTTCTTCAAATGTAAACTATACGAAGATCTGCCAAAAATATATGTATATCAAAATATATTAGTGACAGTAACGTGATTACCGACAGGGATATGGTTACGTTGCTCACTAGTAAATAGGCAAATACTCTATGGGATATTAGCAAAAGTCTCTTGTGGGCAGAGCACAAGAATCGTGAGATTTTATCACATATTCAAGATACTGAGGTGATACATTACGCCGTGTTGACCTATTCTCATGAGTCACGTGATACTGGCAGTAAAGTTTCCCTGCATGTATTTATGAGAGGTTCGGACGATTAAATATATTGAAAAAAAGATTTTAAGACAAATACACAGACTTCCCCATCCCCCTCCTTATGACTCGATGGATTAGAGCGCTCGACTTGAGTGCTCTGGCCACCTGAGAGCCCAACGGCACGTGGATCGGTCGTTCGAACCACGTTATCCACGCAGGATAAGATCCCATATCCTTCGCAAAGAGTAGGGGGTTACCCCGGGGGACATGGCTCCATTCTTTCTTCCTTCACCCATGAACGCGATATGAACACAAGTGGTACACTGGATTGCCAACCAACCAACAACCAACCCCTCTCCATATGAGTGGTAAAACCGTTATTTACCCCGCCACACGGACTCCCTCCTCCCTCCTTATGACTGGTAAAGCCGTTATTTACCCCGCCACACGGACTCCCACCCCCCTCCTTATGACTAGTAATGCCGTTATTTACCCCGCCACACGGACTCCCACCCCCCTCCTTATGACTAGTAAAGCCGTTATTTACCCCGCCACACGGACTCCCACCCCCCTCCTTATGACTAGTAATGCCGTTATTTACCCCGCCACACGGACTCCCACCCCCCTCCTTATGACTAGTAAAGCCTTTATTTACCCCGCCACACGGACTCCCACCCCCCTCCTTATGACTAGTAATGCCGTTATTTACCCCGCCACACGGACTCCCACCCCCCTCCTTATGACTAGTAAAGCCGTTATTTACCCCGCCACACGGACTCCCACCCCCCTCCTTATGACTAGTAAAGTCGTTATTTACCCCGCCAAAACGGACTTCCACCCTCTTCCTTATGACTAGTAAAGCCGTTATTTACCCCGCCACACGGACACCCACCCCCCTCCTTATGACTAGTAAAGCCGTTATTTACCCCGCCACACGGACTCCCACCCCCCTCCTTATGACTAGTAAAGCCGTTATTTACCCCGCCACACGGACTCCCACCCCCCTCTTTATGACTAGTAAAGCCGTTATTTACCCCGCCACACGGACTCCCACCCCCCTCCTTATGACTAGTAAAGCCGTTATTTACCGCGCCACACGAACTCCCACCCCGTTCCTTATGACTAGTAAAGCCGTTATTTACCCCGCCACACGGACTCCCACCCCCCTCCTTATGACTAGTAAAGCCGTTATTTACCCCGCCACACGGACTCCCACACCCCTCTATATGACTAGTAAAGCCGTTATTTACCCCGCCACACGGACTCCCACCCCCCTCCTTATGACTAGTAAAGCCGTTATTTACCCTGCCACACGGACTCCCACCCCCCTCCTTATGACTAGTAAAGCCTTTATTTACCCCGCCACACGGACTCCCACCCCCCTCCTTATGACTAGTAATGCCGTTATTTACCCCGCCACACGGACTCCCACCCCCCTCCTTATGACTAGTAAAGCCGTTATTTACCCCGCCACACGGACTCCCACCCCCCTCCTTATGACTAGTAAAGCCGTTATTTACCCCGCCACACGGACTTCCACCCCCGCCTTATGACTAGTAAAGCCGTTATTTACCCCGCCACACGGACTCCCACCCCCCTCCTTATGACTAGTAAAGCCGTTATTTACCCCGCCACACGGACTCCCACCCCCATCCTTATGACTAGTAAAGCCGTTATTTACCCTGCCACACGGACTCCCACCCCCCTCCTTATGACTAGTTAAGCCGTTATTTACTCCGCCACACGGACTCCCACCCCCCTCCTTATGACTAGTAAAGGCGTTATTTACCCCGCCACACGGACTCCCAACCCCCTCCTTATGACTAGTAAAGCCGTTATTTACCGCGCCACACGGACTCCCACCCCCGCCTTATGACTAGTAAAGCCGTTATTTACCCCGCCACGCGGACTCTCACCCCCCTCCTTATGACTAGTAAAGCCGTTATTTACTCCGCCACACGGACCTCCACCCCCCTCCTTATGACTAGTAAAGCCGTTATTTACCACGCCACACGGACTCCCACCCCCTTCCTTATGACTAGTAAAGCCGTTATTTACCCCGCCACGCGGACTCCCACCCCCCTCCTTATGACTAGTAAAGCCGTTATTTACCCCGCCACACGGACTCCCACCCCCCTCCTTATGACTAGTAAAGCCGTTATTTACCCCGCCACACGGACTCCCACCCCCCTCCTTATAACTAGTAAAGCCGTTATTTACCCCGCCACGCGGACTCCCACCCCCCTCCTTATGACTAGTAAAGCCGTTATCTACTCCGCCACACGGACTCCCACCCCCCTCCTTATGACTAGTAAAGCCGTTATTTACCCCGCCACACGGACTCCCACTCCCCTCCTTATGACTAGTAAAGCCGTTATTTACCCCGCCACACGGACTCCCACCCTCCTCCTTATGACTAGTAAAGCCGTTATTTACCCCGCCACGCGGACTCTCACCCCCCTCCTTATGACTAGTAAAGCCGTTATTAACTCCGCCACACGGACTCCCACCCCCCTCCTTATGACTAGTAAAGCCGTTATTTACCCCGCCACACGGACTCCCACCCCCCTCCTTATGACTGGTAAAGCCGTTATTTACCCCGCCACACGGACTCCCACCCCCCTCCTTATGACTAGTAAAGCCGTTATTTACTCCGCCACACGGACTCCCATCCCCCTCCTTATGACTAGTAAAGCCGTTATTTACCCCGCCACACGGACTCCCACCCCCCTCCTTATGACTAGTAAAGCCGTTATTTACCCCGCCACACGGACTCTCACCCCCCTCCTTATGACTAGTAAAGCCGTTATTTACCCCGCCACACGGACTCCCACCCCCCTCCTTATGACTAGTAAAGCCGTTATTTACCCCGCCACACGGACTCCCACCCCCCTCCTTATGACTAGTAAAGCCGTTATTTACTCCGCCACACGGACTCCCACCCCCATCCTTATGACTAGTAAAGCCTTTATTTACCCCGCCACACGGACTCCCACCCCCCTCTTTATGACTAGTAAAGCCGTTATTTACCCCGCCACACGGACTTCCACCCCCCTCCTTATGACTAGTAAAGCCGTGATTTACCCCGCCACACGGACTCCCACCCCCCTCCTTATGACTAGTAAAGCCGTTATTTACCCCGCCACACGGACTCCCACCCCCTTCCTTATGACTAGTAAAGCCGTTATTTACCCCGCCACGCGGACTCCCACCCCCCTCCTTATGACTAGTAAAGCCGTTATTTACCACGCCACACGGATTCCCACTCCCCTCCTTATGACTAGTAAAGCCGTTATTTACCCCGCCACGCGGACTCCCACGCCCCTCCTTATGACTAGTAAAGCCGTTATTTACCCCGACACACGGACTCCCACCCCCCTCCTTATGACTAGAAAAGCCGTTATTTACCCCGCCACGCGGACTCTCACCCCCCTCCTTATGACTAGTAAAGCCGTTATTTACTCCGCCACACGGACTCCCACCCCCTCCTTATGACTAGTAAAGCCGTTATTTACCCCGCCACACGGACTCCCACCCCCTCCTTATGACTAGTAAAGCCGTTATTTACCCCGCCACACGGACTCCCACTCCCCTCCTTATGACTAGTAAAGCCGTTATTTACCCCGCCACACGGACTCCCACCCCCCTCCTTATGACTAGTAAAGCCGTTATTTACCCCGCCACACGGACTCCCACTCCCCTCCTTATGACTAGTAAAGCCGTTATTTACCCCGCCACACGGACTCCCACCCCCCTCCTTATGACTAGTAAAGCCGTTATTTACCCCGCCACGCGGACTCTCACCCCCCTCTTTATGACTAGTAAAGCCGTTATTTACTCCGCCACACGGACTCCCACCCCCCTCCTTATGACTAGTAAAGCCGTTATTTACCCCGCCACACGGACTCCCAACCCCCTCCTTATGACTGGTAAAGCCTTTATTTACCCCGCCACACGGACTCCCACCCCCCTCCTTATGACTAGTAAAGCCGTTATTTACCCCGCCACACGGACTCCCACCCCCTTCCTTATGACTAGTAAAGCCGTTATTTACCCCGCCACGCGGACTCCCACCCCCCTCCTTATGACTAGTAAAGCCGTTATTTACCCCGCCACACGGACTCCCACCCCCCTCCTTATGACTAGTAAAGCCGTTATTTACCCCGCCACACGGACTCCCACCCCCCTCCATATAACTAGTAAAGCCGTTATTTACCCCGCCACGCGGACTCCCACCCCCCTCCTTATGACTAGTAAAGCCGTTATTTACCCCGCCACGCGGACTCTCACCCCCCTCCTTATGACTGGTAAAGCCGTTATTTACCCCGCCACACGGACTCCCACCCCCCTCCTTATGACTAGTAAAGCCGTTATTTACTCCGCCACACGGACTCCCACCCCCCTCCTTATGACTAGTAAAGCCGTTATTTACTCCGCCACACGGACTCCCACCCCCCTCCTTATGACTAGTAAAGCCGTTATTTACCCCGCCACGCGGACTCCCACCCCCCTCCTTATGACTAGTAAAGCCGTTATTTACTCCGCCACACGGACTCCCACCCCCTCCTTATGACTAGTAAAGCCGTTATTTACCCCGCCACACGGACTCCCACTCCCCTCCTTATGACTAGTAAAGCCGTTATTTACCCCGCCACACGGACTCCCACCCCCCTCCTTATGACTAGTAAAGCCGTTATTTACCCCGCCACGCGGACTCTCACCCCCCTCCTTATGACTAGTAAAGCCGTTATTTACTCCGCCACACGGACTCCCACCCCCTCCTTATGACTAGTAAAGCCGTTATTTACCCCGCCACACGGACTCCCACCCCCCTCCTTATGACTAGTAAAGCCGTTATTTACTCCGCCACGCGGACTCCCACCCCCCTCCTTATGACTAGTAAAGCCGTTATTTACCCCGCCACACGGACTCCCACTCCCCTCCTTATGACTAGTAAAGCCGTTATTTACCCCGCCACACGGACTGCCACCCCCTCCTTATGACTAGTAAAGCCGTTATTTACCCCGCCACACGGACTCCCACTCCCCTCTTTATGACTAGTAAAGCCGTTATTTACTCCGCCACACGGACTCCCACCCCCCTCCTTATGACTAGTAAAGCCGTTATTTACCCCGCCACACGGACTCCCACCCCCCTCCTTATGACTGGTAAAGCCTTTATTTACCCCGCCACACGGACTCCCACCCCACTCCTTATGACTAGTAAAGCCGTTATTTACCCCGCCACACGGACTCTCACCCCCCTCTTTATGACTAGTAAAGCCGTTATTTACCCCGCCACACGGACTCCCACCCCCCTCCTTATGACTAGTAAAGCCGATATTTACCCCGCCACACGGACTCCCACCCCCCTCCTTATGACTGGTAAAGCCGTTATTTACCCCGCCACGCGGACTCTCACCCCCCTCTTTATGACTAGTAAAGCCGTTATTTACTCCGCCACACGGACTCCCACCCCCCTCCTTATGACTAGTAAAGCCGTTATTTACCCCGCCACACGGACTCCCACCCCCCTCCTTATGTCTATTAAAGCCGTTATTTACCCCGCCACACGGACTCCCACCCCCCTCCATATAACTAGTAAAGCCGTTATTTACCCCGCCACGCGGACTCCCACCCCCCTCCTTATGACTAGTAAAGCCGTTATTTACCCCGCCACGCGGACTCTCACCCCCCTCCTTATGACTGGTAAAGCCGTTATTTACCCCGCCACACGGACTCCCACCCCCCTCTTTATGACTAGTAAAGCCGTTATTTACTCCGCCACACGGACTCCCACCCCCCTCCTTATGACTAGTAAAGCCGTTATTTACTCCGCCACACGGACTCCCACCCCCCTCCTTATGACTAGTAAAGCCGTTATTTACCCCGCCACACGGACTCCCACCCCCCTCCTTATGACTGGCAAAGCCTTTATTTACCCCGCCACACGGACTCCCACCCCCCTCCTTATGACTAGTAAAGCCGTTATTTACCCCGCCACACGGAGTCACACCCTCCTCCTTATGACTAGTAAAGCCGTTATTTACCCCGCCACGCGGACTCCCACCCCCCTCCTTATGACTAGTAAAGCCGTTATTTACCCCGCCACACGGACTCCCACCCCCCTCCTTATGACTAGTAAAGCCGTTATTTACCCCGCCACACGGACTCCCACCCCCTTCCTTATGACTAGTAAAGCCGTTATTTACCCCGCCACGCGGACTCCCACCCCCCTCCTTATGACTAGTAAAGCCGTTATTTACCCCGCCACACGGACTCCCACCCCCCTCCTTATGTCTAGTAAAGCCGTTATTTACCCCGCCACACGGACTCCCACCCCCCTCCATATAACTAGTAAAGCCGTTATTTACCCCGCCACGCGGACTTCCACCCCCCTCCTTATGACTAGTAAAGCCGTTATTTACCCCGCCACACGGACTCCCACCCCCCTCCTTATGACTAGTAAAGCCGTTATTTACCCCGCCACACGGACTCCCACCCCCCTCCTCATGACTAGTAAAGCCGTTATTTACCCCGCCACGCGGACTTCCACCCCCCTCCTTATGACTAGTAAAGCCGTTATTTACCCCGCCACACGGACTCCCACCCCCCTCCTTATGACTAGTAAAGCCGTTATTTACCCCGCCACACGGACTCCCACCCCCCTCCTTATGACTAGTAAAGCCGTTATTTACTCCGCCACACGGACTCCCACCCCCCTCCTTATGACTAGTAAAGCCGTTATTTACCCCGCCACACGGACTCGCACACCCCTCCTTATGACTAGTAAAGCCGTTATTTACCCCGTCACACGGACTCCCACCCCCCTCCTTATGACTAGTAATGCCGTTATTTACCCCGCCACACGGACTCCCACCCCCATCCTTATGACTAGTAAAGCCGTTATTTACTCCGCCACACGGACTCCCACCCCCCTCCTTATGACTGGTAAAGCCGTTATTTACCCCGCCACACGGACTCCCACCCCCCTCCTTATGACTAGTAAAGTCGTTATATACCCCGCCACACGGACTCCCACTCCCCTCCTTATGACTAGTAAAGCCGTTATTTACCCCGCCACACGGACTCCCACCCCCTCCTTATGACTGGTAAAGCCGTTATTTACCCCGCCACGCGGACTCCCACCCCCCTCCTTATGACTAGTAAAGCCGTTATTTACCCCGCCACGCGGACTCCCACCCCCTCCTTATGACTAGTAAAGCCGTTATTTACCCCACCACGCGGACTCCCACCCCCCTCCTTATGACTAGTAAAGCCGTTATTTACCCCGCCACACGGACTCCCACCCCCCTCCTTATGACTAGTAAAGCCGTTATTTACCCCGCCACACGGACTCCCACCCCCCTCCTTATGACTAGTAAAGCCGTTATTTACCCCGCCACACGGACTCCCACCCCCCTCCTTATGACTAGTAAAGCCGTTATTTACCCCGCCACACGGACTCCCACCCCCCTCCTTATGACTAGTAAAGCCGTCATTTACCCCGCCACACGGACTCCCACCCCCCTCCTTATGACTCGTAAAGCCGTTATTTACCCCGCCACACGGACTCCCACCCCCTCCTTATGACTGGTAAAGCCGTTATTTACCCCGCCACGCGGACTCCCACCCCCCTCCTTATGACTAGTAAAGCCGTTATTTACCCCGCCACGCGGACTTCCACCCCCCTCCTTATGACTAGTAAAGCCGTTATTTACCCCACCACGCGGACTCTCACCCCCCTCCTTATGACTAGTAAAGCCGTTATTTACCCCGCCACACGGACTCCCACCCCCCTCCTTATGACTAGTAAAGCCGTTATTTACCCCGCCACACGGACTCCCACCCCCCTCCTTATGACTAGTAATGCCGTTATTTATCCCGCCACACGGACTCCCACCCCCCTCCTTATGACTAGAAAAGCCGTTATTTACCCCGCCACACGGACTCCCACCCCCCTCCTTATGACTAGTAAAGCCGTCATTTACCCCGCCACACGGACTCCCACCCCCCTCCTTATGACTAGTGAAGCCGTTATTTACCCCGCCACACGGACTCTCACCCCCCTCCTTATGACTAGTAAAGCCGTTATTTACCCCGCCACACGGACTCCCACCCCCCTCCTTATGACTAGTAAAGCCGTTATTTACCCCGCCACGCGGACTTCCACCCCCCTCCTTATGACTAGTAAAGCCGTTATTTACCCCGCCACACGGACTCCCACCCCCCTCCTTATGACTAGTAAAGCCGTTATTTATCCCGCCACACGGACTCCCACCCCCCTCCTTATGACTAGTAAAGCCGTTATTTACCCCGCCACACGGACTCCCACCCCCCTCCTTATGACTAGTAAAGCCGTTATTTACCCCGCCACACGGACTCCCACCCCCCTCCTTATGACTAGTAAAGCCGTTATTTACCCCGCCACGCGGACTTCCACCCCCCTCCTTATGACTAGTAAAGCCGTTATTTACCCCGCCACACGGACTCCCACCCCCCTCCTTATGACTAGTAAAGCCGTTATTTACCCCGCCACACGGACTCCCACCCCCTCCTTATGACTAGTAAAGCCGTTATTTACCCCGCCACACGCACTCCCACCCCCCTCCTTATGACTAGTAAAGTCGTTATATACCCCGCCATACGGACTCCCACCCCCCTCCTTATGACTAGTAAAGCCGTTATTTACCCCGTCACACGGACTCCCACCCCCCTCCTTATGACTAGTAAAGCCGTTATTTACCCCGTCACACGGACTCCCACCCCCCTCCTTATGACTAGTAAAGCCGTTATTTACCCTGCCACACGGACTCTCACCCCCCTCCTTATGACTAGTAAAGTCGTTATATACCCCGCCATACGGACTCCCACCCCCCTCCATATGACTAGTAAAGCCGTTATTTACCCCGCCACGCGGACTCCCACCCCCCTCCTTATGACTAGTAAAGCCGTTATTTACCCCGCCACGCGGACTCTCACCCCCCTCCTTATGACTGGTAAAGCCGTTATTTACCCCGCCACACGGACTCCCACCCCCCTCTTTATGACTAGTAAAGCCGTTATTTACTCCGCCACACGGACTCCCACCCCCCTCCTTATGACTAGTAAAGCCGTTATTTACTCCGCCACACGGACTCCCACCCCCCTCTTTATGACTAGTAAAGCCGTTATTTACCCCGCCACACGGACTCCCACCCCCCTCCTTATGACTGGCAAAGCCTTTATTTACCCCGCCACACGGACTCCCACCCCCCTCCTTATGACTAGTAAAGCCGTTATTTACCCCGCCACACGGAGTCACACCCCCCTCCTTATGACTAGTAAAGCCGTTATTTACCCCGCCACGCGGACTCCCACCCCCCTCCTTATGACTAGTAAAGCCGTTATTTACCCCGCCACACGGACTCCCACCCCCCTCCTTATGTCTAGTAAAGCCGTTATTTACCCCGCCACACGGACTCCCACCCCGCTCCATATAACTAGTAAAGCCGTTATTTACCCCGCCACGCGGACTCCCACCCCCCTCCTTATGACTAGTAAAGCCGTTATTTACCCCGCCACACGGACTCCCACCCCCCTCCTTATGACTAGTAAAGCCGTTATTTACTCCGCCACACGGACTCCCACCCCCCTCCTTATGACTAGTAAAGCCGTTATTTACCCCGCCACACGGACTCCCACCCCCTTCCTTATGACTAGTAAAGCCGTTATTTACCCCGCCACGCGGACTCCCACCCCCCTCCTTATGACTAGTAAAGCCGTTATTTACCCCGCCACACGGACTCCCACCCCCCTCCTTATGTCTAGTAAAGCCGTTATTTACCCCGCCACACGGACTCCCACCCCCCTCCATATAACTAGTAAAGCCGTTATTTACCCCGCCACGCGGACTTCCACCCCCCTCCTTATGACTAGTAAAGCCGTTATTTACCCCGCCACACGGACTCCCACCCCCCTCCTTATGACTAGTAAAGCCGTTATTTACCCCGCCACACGGACTCCCACCCCCCTCCTCATGACTAGTAAAGCCGTTATTTACCCCGCCACGCGGACTTCCACCCCCCTCCTTATGACTAGTAAAGCCGTTATTTACCCCGCCACACGGACTCCCACCCACCTCCTTATGACTAGTAAAGCCGTTATTTACCCCGCCACACGGACTCCCACCCCCCTCCTTATGACTAGTAAAGCCGTTATTTACTCCGCCACACGGACTCCCACCCCCCTCCTTATGACTAGTAAAGCCGTTATTTACCCCGCCACACGGACTCGCACACCCCTCCTTATGACTAGTAAAGCCGTTATTTACCCCGTCACACGGACTCCCACCCCCCTCCTTATGACTAGTAATGCCGTTATTTACCCCGCCACACGGACTCCCACCCCCATCCTTATGACTAGTAAAGCCGTTATTTACTCCGCCACACGGACTCCCACCCCCCTCCTTATGACTGGTAAAGCCGTTATTTACCCCGCCACACGGACTCCCACCCCCCTCCTTATGACTAGTAAAGTCGTTATATACCCCGCCACACGGACTCCCACTCCCCTCCTTATGACTAGTAAAGCCGTTATTTACCCCGCCACACGGACTCCCACCCCCTCCTTATGACTGGTAAAGCCGTTATTTACCCCGCCACGCGGACTCCCAGCCCCCTCCTTATGACTAGTAAAGCCGTTATTTACCCCGCCACGCGGACTCCCACCCCCTCCTTATGACTAGTAAAGCCGTTATTTACCCCACCACGCGGACTCCCACCCCCCTCCTTATGACTAGTAAAGCCGTTATTTACCCCGCCACACGGACTCCCACCCCCCTCCTTATGACTAGTAAAGCCGTTATTTACCCCGCCACACGGACTCCCACCCCCCTCCTTATGACTAGTAAAGCCGTTATTTACCCCGCCACACGGACTCCCACCCCCCTCCTTATGACTAGTAAAGCCGTTATTTACCCCGCCACACGGACTCCCACCCCCCTCCTTATGACTAGTAAAGCCGTCATTTACCCCGCCACACGGACTCCCACCCCCCTCCTTATGACTCGTAAAGCCGTTATTTACCCCGCCACACGGACTCCCACCCCCTCCTTATGACTGGTAAAGCCGTTATTTACCCCGCCACGCGGACTCCCACCCCCCTCCTTATGACTAGTAAAGCCGTTATTTACCCCGCCACGCGGACTTCCACCCCCCTCCTTATGACTAGTAAAGCCGTTATTTACCCCACCACGCGGACTCTCACCCCCCTCCTTATGACTAGTAAAGCCGTTATTTACCCCGCCACACGGACTCCCACCCCCCTCCTTATGACTAGTAAAGCCGTTATTTACCCCGCCACACGGACTCCCACCCCCCTCCTTATGACTAGTAATGCCGTTATTTATCCCGCCACACGGACTCCCACCCCCCTCCTTATGACTAGTAAAGCCGTTATTTACCCCGCCACACGGACTCCCACCCCCCTCCTTATGACTAGTAAAGCCGTCATTTACCCCGCCACACGGACTCCCACCCCCCTCCTTATGACTAGTGAAGCCGTTATTTACCCCGCCACACGGACTCTCACCCCCCTCCTTATGACTAGTAAAGCCGTTATTTACCCCGCCACACGGACTCCCACCCCCCTCCTTATGACTAGTAAAGCCGTTATTTACCCCGCCACGCGGACTTCCACCCCCCTCCTTATGACTAGTAAAGCCGTTATTTACCCCGCCACACGGACTCCCACCCCCCTCCTTATGACTAGTAAAGCCGTTATTTATCCCGCCACACGGACTCCCACCCCCCTCCTTATGACTAGTAAAGCCGTTATTTACCCCGCCACACGGACTCCCACCCCCCTCCTTATGACTAGTAAAGCCGTTATTTACCCCGCCACACGGACTCCCACCCCCCTCCTTATGACTAGTAAAGCCGTTATTTACCCCGCCACGCGGACTTCCACCCCCCTCCTTATGACTAGTAAAGCCGTTATTTACCCCGCCACACGGACTCCCACCCCCCTCCTTATGACTAGTAAAGCCGTTATTTAACCCGCCACACGGACTCCCACCCCCTCCTTATGACTAGTAAAGCCGTTATTTACCCCGCCACACGCACTCCCACCCCCCTCCTTATGACTAGTAAAGTCGTTATATACCCCGCCATACGGACTCCCACCCCCCTCCTTATGACTAGTAAAGCCGTTATTTACCCCGTCACACGGACTCCCACCCCCCTCCTTATGACTAGTAAAGCCGTTATTTACCCCGTCACACGGACTCCCACCCCCCTCCTTATGACTAGTAAAGCCGTTATTTACCCCGCCACACGGACTCCCACCCCCCTCCTTATGACTAGTAAAGCCGTTATTTACCCTGCCACACGGACTCTCACCCCCCTCCTTATGACTAGTAAAGTCGTTATATACCCCGCCATACGGACTCCCACTCCCCTCCTTATGACTAGTAAAGCCGTTATTTACCCCGTCACACGGACTCCCACCCCCCTCCTTATGACTAGTAAAGCCGTTATTTACCCTGCCACACGGACTCCCACCCCCCTCCTTATGACTAGTAAAGCCGTTATTTACCCCGCCACACGGACTCCCACCCCCCTCCTTATGACTAGTAAAGCCGTTATTTACCCCGCCACACGGACTCCCACCCCCCTCCTTATGACTAGTAAAGCCGTTATCTACTCCGCCACACGGACTCCCACCCCCTCCTTATGACTAGTAAAGCCGTTATTTACCCCGCCACACGGACTCCCACCCCCCTCCTTATGACTAGTAAAGCCGTTATTTACTCCGCCACACGGACTCCCACCCCCTCCTTATGACTAGTAAAGCCGTTATTTATCCCGCCACACGGACTCCCACCCCCATCCTTATGACTAGTAAAGCCGTTATTTACCCCGCCACACGGACTCCCGCTCCCCTCCTTATGACTAGTAAAGCCGTTATTTACCCCGCCACACGGACTCCCACCCCCCTCCTTATGACTGGTAAAGCCGTTATTTACCCCGCCACACGGACTCCCACCCCCCTCCTTATGTCTAGTAAAGCCGTTATTTACCCCGCCACACGGACTCCCACCCCCCTCCTTATGACTAGTAAAGCCGTTATCTACTCCGCCACACGGACTCCCACCCCCCTCCTTATGACTGGTAAAGCCGTTATTTACCCCGCCACACGGACTCCCACCCCCCTCCTTATGACTAGTAAAGCCGTTATTTACTCCGCCACACGGACTCCCACCCCCTCCTTATGACTAGTAAAGCCGTTATTTATCCCGCCACACGGACTCCCACCCCCCTCCTTATGTCTAGTAAAGCCGTTATTTACCCCGCCACACGGACTCCCGCTCCCCTCCTTATGACTAGTAAAGCCGTTATTTACCCCGCCACACGGACTCCCACCCCCCTCCTTATGACTAGTAAAGCCGTTATTTATCCCGCCACACGGACTCCCACCCCCCTCCTTATGACTAGTAAAGCCGTTATTTACCCCGCCACACGGACTCCCACCCCCCTCCTTATGACTAGTAAAGCCGTTATTTACCCCGCCACACGGACTCCCACCCCCCTCCTTATGACTAGTAAAGCCGTTATTTACCCCGCCACACGGACTCCCGCTCCCCTCCTTATGACTGGTAAAGCCGTTATTTACCCCGCCACGCGGACTTCCACCCCCTTCCTTATGAGTAGTAAAGCCGTTATTTACCCCGCCACACGGACTCCCACCCCCTCCTTATGACTAGTAAAGCCGTTATTTACCCCGCCACACGGACTCCCGCTCCCCTCCTTATGACTAGTAAAGCCGTTATTTACCCCGCCACGCGGACTCCCACCCCCCTCCTTATGATTAGTTAAGCCGTTATTTACCCCGCCACGCGGACTTCCACCCCCCTCCTTATGACTAGTAAAGCCGTTATTTACCCCGCCACACGGACTCCCACCCCCCTCCTTATGATTAGTTAAGCCGTTATTTATCCCGCCACACGGACTCCCACCCCCCTCCTTATGACTAGTAAAGCCGTTATTTATCCCGCCACACGGACTCCCACCCCCCTCCTTATGACTAGTAAAGCCGTTATTTACCCCGCCACACGGACTCCCACCCCCCTCCTTATGACTAGTAAAGCCGTTATTTACCCCGCCACACGGACTCCCACCCCCCTCCTTATGACTGGTAAAGCCGTTATTTACCCCGCCACACGGACTCCCACCCCCCTCCTTATGATTAGTTAAGCCGTTATTTACCCCGCCACGCGGACTTCCACCCCCCTCCTTATGACTAGTAAAGCCGTTATTTACTCCGCCACACGGACTCCCACCCCCCTCCTTATGATTAGTTAAGCCGTTATTTATCCCGCCACGCGGACTCCCACCCCCCTCCTTATGACTAGTAAAGCCGTTATTTACCCCGCCACGCGGACTCCCACCCCCCTCCTTATGACTAGTAAAGCCGTTATTTACCCCGCCACACGGACTCCCACCCCCCTCCTTATGACTAGTAAAGCCGTTATTTACCCCGCCACACGGACTCCCACCCCCCTCCTGATGACTAGTAAAGCCGTTATTTACCCCGCCACGCGGACTCCCACCCCCCTCCTTATGACTAGTAAAGCCGTTATTTACCCCGCCACGCGGACTCCCACCCCCCTCCTTATGACTAGTAAAGCCGTTATTTACCCCGCCATGCGGACGGTCTCTCGCGGTCTCTCGCGGGATTTCAGTTGTTCCCCGCACACGTCTCATCAATCGATAGGTGGCGCTAAATATAGACCTGCTCCACTACCACTAGCGACGCCTGCGGCAAAAGAAGCCGAGTGAGGTCACCCAGTGGCTCCATCTAACGCCAAAACTTAGAAACTACCGCGCGGTCGAGTCCTGCTGTTTGGGTCCCGAATTATACTCTTTTCATTTTCGCATTTAGTAAAAATATGAAATATAGAACTATTTATGTGTTAATTGCTCATATACGTCGCGTGCCAGCACCTTTCCTGGGATTAAGACCGGTCGCACAATGAGGTGGGACGACACAACGATGGTTCTCTGGGGAGAAGCTAGATCGCAAAGAGAACGTTATGACTGGCTCTGCTCTTTCATATATTTTTACTTCTGCGATACAAGAAACGATGAATAAAAATCGACTAACTAAGCATTTGTCCTTCATTCATCAGATTCTTCTCGCAACCAGGCTGATATATATAAATTGCATCGGTTGTGGCGTGGGCGTTAGCTCAGTGACTACGCCATTCCTAAGACAGCTGCCAGCGATGCAGGTGACGTTATGATTATTGGGGGCGGCGGTGGCAGGGGTAGTGGGGGAGGGGGTGAGGGAGGGGCGGGGGGGGGGGGGCGGACCGTACTGTGATGCCGCTATGCAGAAATCATCATCGGTCGTGGCGATAGCAAAAACTATTTCTCATTTCCGTAACAACAAAAATGTTGTCAACTAAAAACGGAAATTAACAAAGGGTCGATTTTTTTGGAGAGGCCTTGTCGCGCAGAAGGTTGCTTGATCCTAATCGGTTAATTCGCATGCCTAGCAACAACAAAAAACCGTGCAACCATGGGTGGATTGGAGGAAATGTACAAGTATTATATCAGGCATCTCACCCAGGTAGTTGATTGCCCCCAACAGTTATGTCGCTCTGGCTGTCATCTTATCGTTTGTTTACTAGATGTAACGCCATAGAGCATAAGTACAGCGCACAAGAATCCGTTCTGCATTTATCAGAATACAGGTTGTATGGGCTGATAATACGACAGAATCCATCCCATATCGGCATAATACATCCCGTATAGACAGAATACATCCCATATCGACAGAATACATCCCATATCGGCAGAATACATCATGTATCGGCAGAATACATCCCATATCGACAGAATACATCCCGTATCGACAGAATACATCCCATATCGGCCGAATACATCCCGTATCGACAGAATATATCCCGTATCGACAGAATACATCCCATATCGGCATAATACATCCCGTATCGACAGAATACATCCCATATCGGCATAATACATCCCGTATCGGCATAATACATCCCATATCGACAGAATACATCCCGTATCGACAGAATACATCCCATATCGGCCGAATACATCCCGTATCGACAGAATACATCCCGTATCGACAGAATACATAACATATCGGCAGAATACATCCCGTATCGGCAGATTACATCCCATATCGGCAGAATACATCCCGTATCGACAGAATACATCCCATATCGGCAGAATACATCCCATATCGACAGAATACATCCCGTATCGACAGAATACATCCCATATCGGCATAATACATCCCGTATCGACAGAATACATCCCATATCGGCCGAATACATCCCGTGTCGGTAGAATACATCAGAATAGACAGAATACATCCCGTATCGGCAGAATACATCAGATTAGACAGAATACATCCCGTATCGGCAGAATACCTCCCGTATCGGCAGAATACATCATGTATCGGCAGAATACATCCCGTATCGACAGAATACATCCCGTATCGACATAATACATCCCATATCGGCAGAATACATCCCGTATCGGCAGATTACATCCCATATCGGCAGAATACATCCCGTATCGACAGAATACATCCCGTATCGGCAGAATACATCCCATATCGGCAGAATACATCCCATATCGACAGAATACATCCCGTATCGACAGAATACATCCCATATCGGCATAATACATCCCGTATCCACAGAATACATCCCATATCGGCCGAATACATCCCGTGTCGGCAGAATACATCAGAATAGACAGAATACCTCCCGTATCGGCAGAATACATCATGTATCGGCAGAATACATCCCGTATCGGCAGATTACATCCCATATCGGCAGAATACATCCCGTATCGACAGAATACATCCCGTATCGGCAGAATACATCCCATATCGGCAGAATACATCCCATATCGACAGAATACATCCCGTATCGACAGAATACATCCCATATCGGCAGAATACATCCCGTATCGGCAGATTACATCCCATATCGGCAGAATACATCCCGTATCGACAGAATACATCCCGTATCGGCAGAATACATCCCAAATCGGCAGAATACATCCCATATCGACAGAATACATCCCGTATCGACAGAATACATCCCATATCGGCATAATACATCCCGTATCGACAGAATACATCCCATATCGGCCGAATACATCCCGTGTCGGTAGAATACATCAGAATAGACAGAATACATCCCGTATCGGCAGAATACATCAGAATAGACAGAATACATCCCGTATCGACAGAATACATCCCGTATCGGCAGAATACATCATGTATCGGCAGAATACATCCCGTATCGACAGAATACATCCCATATCGGCAGAATACATCCCATATTACTGACTATTTGCCGTTTGAGGTGCCATCGGTTCATGACATGGCGCCCGGCTTGCAGCACTTCCGTCCTCTGCCTGCACTCTGAGGCCTTCCGTTGATTCGCGGCCGTATCGGGGACATATAGACCAATTGGTTTAGCCCTCGGCAGGCCTATCGTCCCGTGCTGGGATGGAATCACCTGTGTTAGTGGGCCCATTACCGGTGTGTCCCATTTACGGCCCGTTGGAGAGTGCCACTCGCTCTGCACCCAATGCGACGACTGCGCAATCTACTTAACCGCGGAGGTTGGTGGGTGTGTGGGTGTGTGGCTGTGCAGGAGGGGGGCGGGGCGGGGGTTGCTCGTATGGGGTACGGGTTGGATGGGTATCACATCCACATTCCCTGCACTCACTGCGAATGCCAAGAGTATCCTAAGGAACCCTTATTTCTCAAAGTCTATTTCGGTCTCATTTTATTAGTTCCGCATCTCTAATTGCCTCCCCAGCTCCTCTTCCACCCCCCACCCCCCACCCCCCACCCCCCTCTCTCTCTCGTTATCTCTCCTCGCTCTCCTTCTCCTTCCATCTCTTTCTCTCCCTCACGCTTCCTTGCCACTCTTCTGTATTTCTCTATTTCTCCTTCAACTGATCTTGTTTCGTTTAGCGTCAGTTTGTCTTCTCTTCCTTAGTGTAATCTTGAGTTTGTCTTCTCTTCCTTATTATTATCTTGAGTTTGTCTTCTCTTCCTTAGTATTATCTTGAGTTTGTCTTCTCTTCCTGAGTATTATCTTGAGTTTGTCTTCTCTTCCTGAGTATTATCTTGAGTTTGTCTTCTCTTCCTTAGTATTATCTTGAGTTTGTCTTCTCTTCCTTAGTATTATCTTGAGTTTGTCTTCTCTTCCTTAGTATTATCTTGAGTTTGTCTTCTCTTCCTTAGTATTATCTTGAGTTTGTCTTCTCTTCCTGAGTATTATCTTGAGTTTGTCTTCTCTTCCTTAGTATTATCTTGAGTTTGTCTTCTCTTCCTTAGTATTATCTTGAGTTTGTCTTCTCTTCCTTAGTATTATCTTGAGTTTGTCTTCTCTTCCTTAGTATTATCTTGAGTTTGTCTTCTCTTCCTTAGTATTATCTTGAGTTTGTCTTCTCTTCCTTAGTATTATCTTGAGTTTGTCTTCTCTTCCTGAGTATTATCTTGAGTTTGTCTTCTCTTCCTTAGTATTATCTTGAGTTTGTCTTCTCTTCCTTAGTATTATCTTGAGTTTGTCTTCTCTTCCTTAGTATTATCTTGAGTTTGTCTTCTCTTCCTTAGTATTATCTTGAGTTTGTCTTCTCTTCCTTAGTATTATCTTGAGTTTGTCTTCTCTTCCTTAGTATTATCTTGAGTTTGTCTTCTCTTCCTTAGTATTATCTTGAGTTTGTCTTCTCTTCCTTAGTATTATCTTGAGTTTGTCTTCTCTTCCTTAGTATTATCTTGAGTTTGTCTTCTCTTCCTTAGTATTATCTTGAGTTTGTCTTCTCTTCCTTAGTATTATCTTGAGTTTGTCTTCTCTTCCTTAGTATTATCTTGAGTTTGTCTTCTCTTCCTTAGTATTATCTTGAGTTTGTCTTCTCTTCCTGAGTATTATCTTGAGTTTGTCTTCTCTTCCTTAGTATTATCTTGAGTTTGTCTTCTCTTCCTGAGTATTATCTTGAGTTTGTCTTCTCTTCCTTAGTATTATCTTGAGTTTGTCTTCTCTTCCTTAGTATTATCTTGAGTTTGTCTTCTCTTCCTTAGTATTATCTTGAGTTTGTCTTCTCTTCCTTAGTATTATCTTGAGTTTGTCTTCTCTTCCTTAGTATTATCTTGAGTTTGTCTTCTCTTCCTTAGTATTATCTTGAGTTTGTCTTCTCTTCCTTAGTATTATCTTGAGTTTGTCTTCTCTTCCTTAGTATTATCTTGAGTTTGTCTTCTCTTCCTTAGTATTATCTTGAGTTTGTCTTCTCTTCCTTAGTATTATCTTGAGTTTGTCTTCTCTTCCTTAGTATTATCTTGAGTTTGTCTTCTCTTCCTTAGTATTATCTTGAGTTTGTCTTCTCTTCCTTAGTATTATCTTGAGTTTGTCTTCTCTTCCTTAGTATTATCTTGAGTTTGTCTTCTCTTCCTTAGTATTATCTTGAGTTTGTCTTCTCTTCCTTAGTATTATCTTGAGTTTGTCTTCTCTTCCTTAGTATTATCTGAGTTTGTCTTCTCTTCCTTAGTATTATCTTGAGTTTGTCTTCTCTTCCTTAGTATTATCTTGAGTTTGTCTTCTCTTCCTTAGTATTATCTTGAGTTTGTCTTCTCTTCCTTAGTATTATCTTGAGTTTGTCTTCTCTTCCTTAGTATTATCTTGAGTTTGTCTTCTCTTCCTTAGTATTATCTTGAGTTTGTCTTCTCTTCCTTAGTATTATCTTGAGTTTGTCTTCTCTTCCTTAGTATTATCTTGAGTTTGTCTTCTCTTCCTTAGTATTATCTTGAGTTTGTCTTCTCTTCCTTAGTATTATCTTGAGTTTGTCTTCTCTTCCTTAGTATTATCTTGAGTTTGTCTTCTCTTCCTTAGTATTATCTTGAGTTTGTCTTCTCTTCCTTAGTATTATCTTGAGTTTGTCTTCTCTTCCTTAGTATTATCTTGAGTTTGTCTTCTCTTCCTTAGTATTATCTTGAGTTTGTCTTCTCTTCCTTAGTATTATCTTGAGTTTGTCTTCTCTTCCTTAGTATTATCTTGAGTTTGTCTTCTCTTCCTTAGTATTATCTTGAGTTTGTCTTCTCTTCCTTAGTATTATCTTGAGTTTGTCTTCTCTTCCTTAGTATTATCTTGAGTTTGTCTTCTCTTCCTTAGTATTATCTTGAGTTTGTCTTCTCTTCCTTAGTATTATCTTGAGTTTGTCTTCTCTTCCTTAGTATTATCTTGAGTTTGTCTTCTCTTCCTTAGTATTATCTTGAGTTTGTCTTCTCTTCCTTAGTATTATCTTGAGTTTGTCTTCTCTTCCTTAGTATTATCTTGAGTTTGTCTTCTCTTCCTTAGTATTATCTTGAGTTTGTCTTCTTTCCTTAGTATTATCTTGAGTTTGTCGTCTCTTCCTGAGTATTATCTTGAGTTTGTCTTCTCTTCCTTAGTATTATCTTGAGTTTGTCTTCTCTTCCTTAGTATGATCTTGAGTTTGTCTTCTCTTCCTTAGTATTATCTTGAGTTTGTCTTCTCTTCCTTAGTATTATCTTGAGTTGTCTTCTCTTCCTTAGTATTATCTTGAGTTTGTCTTCTCTTCCTTAGTATTATCTTGAGTTTGTCTTCTCTTCCTTAGTATTATCTTGAGTTTGTCTTCTCTTCCTTAGTATTATCTTGAGTTTGTCTTCTCTTCCTTAGTATTATCTTGAGTTTGTCTTCTCTTCCTTAGTATTATCTTGAGTTTGTCTTCTCTTCCTTAGTATTATCTTGAGTTTGTCTTCTCTTCCTTAGTATTATCTTGAGTTTGTCTTCTCTTCCTTAGTATTATCTTGAGTTTGTCTTCTCTTCCTTAGTATTATCTTGAGTTTGTCTTCTCTTCCTTAGTATTATCTTGAGTTTGTCTTCTCTTCCTTAGTATTATCTTGAGTTTGTCTTCTTTCCTTAGTATTATCTTGAGTTTGTCGTCTCTTCCTGAGTATTATTTTGAGTTTGTCGTTCTCGCAATTGTGGTATCTCTTTCTTTCGCATATTATGTTCACTTCACGTGGCACGTACCCCCCCCCCCTCCACCCCCCGCGCCCCCAGGGGCACGTTTGGCGTCCCAGTAGACGGGGTACACAGCCACGGGGTCCGCAGGCCCGTGGTCGGGGGAACCCCTCGCATACCGGCGTCGCATGGGCGACCCCACACAGTAAGTTGATGGAAAGTGTAGTTAAAAGAAAAGAAAATGCAGATAAGAAAACGGGATGAACCTTGCAATAGCTGAAATTGTTACATAATTTGTAATTATCCATTTATGTAAATATTGTTTTACTATCTGATTTTTTCAGGAGCCTTGTATATAACACAAACTTCACCGAAGATGAATTATTTTGTTTTCCTTGTGGACAAGTCTGGCCGAAGTCTCAGGCATTACGTGTTTTCAGTGAAACAAACACTCTACACCCATTATGTGACGGGTTGGTATGGTTGGATTGGCTGCAGAGGATCGATAAAAACACAATATATCTGCGTGAGAGAACGTGCCCCGAGGTCGTACGGTTATGTTTTATTTCATCGCCAACAAACGTATGTTACGTGCAAGCCACATAGCGACACATGTAACGGGCTGTATATAGTGTTATTGTGATCCGGAATGGAAGCTTACATGTGACAATGGCACGCCATAATCCTGTGATGAGAGATCGAGAAGTCCACCCCCACTTACCCTCTCCCCCGCTCCCCCTCCCCACACGCACCCCCCCCCCCCCCCACCCCGGCTCATCCCCGCCAATCACGCGTAGGTACAGATAGAGCGGTGGCTAAGAATTATCCCCCATCTCTCGGCCTGTGATTTCTACCCCCCAGCGACGGTTAGTGCCCGCCCGCCCGCCGGTCCGCACTCCCCCCCACCCCCGCCCCCCCCCCAACCGCTCGCGACCACGACCACGACCGGATGGAGGTCACGACGACCTTGACCCCCACGCGACATCTCGGGCCCTGGCGAGAGGGCGACCTATCTGAGCCAATATCAGCGGAAACCAATCACTGCGGCGTTAGAGCCGAATTTACTTGTGTGTGAGACTGTCGCTTCCAATTATGTCGCTTGATTTATCCTCGCGGCGGGGGCGCAGGAATTGTCATGGCGATAAATACAATAGCAGTGACGGCGTTATTACCCCCCAGCTCCCTACTCCCCACACCCCACTCCACCCGGTCCAGGCCAGTTACATATCTATCACGTCAATTCGCCAGGCAGTGGGCTGGGCGGAGGGGTGGGGGGAGGCGCAGGGTTGCAATGGTGGTTACATGCCCGGCGTGGGGTCTAGAGAAGGATAGAGAGACTCCGAATGAAAAATGAACGCGTTAATCCAGATATAAATACAATTTAAATGAATAAAATACATGGTATCATTACATAGGTATTTACGCTCACGAACGGTGTTTTGCGCTATTTAATGTATCGTGGGACCTTAGTTACAGAAGGAGTCGAAAACAGGCTTACACTGGTTTTTTCATAAGCTAATTATATATACAGATTACATTATAGGTCACTAACAGAGCTGTATAAAGCTGTCATTTGTGTTGCGTGTATGTTGTATTATTGAACTCACAAGTCATTATAATAAAGAAAATCAATATCTATCTATCTAGTATCTATCTATATATCTATCTATATATCTATCTATATATCTATCTATCTAGTTCTATCTATCTCTCTACATATTTATATATATATCTAGTATATATCTATCTTTCAAATATCTTTCTATTTATCTATATATACATCTATATATCTATTTAGTATCTATCTATCTAGTATCTATCTATCTAGTATCTATCTATCTAGTATCTATCTATTTATCTATCTAGTATATATCTATTTATATATCTATCTAGTATCTATCTATCTATCTATCTATCTATCCACCTATCTAGTATCTATCTAGTATCTATCTATCTATCTATCTATCCACCTATCTAGTATCTATCTAGCATCTATCTATCTATCTATATATCTATTTATATATCTATCTATCAATCTATCTATCTAGCAGCTATCTATCTATCTATTTATCTATCTATCTATCTATCTCTCTCTCTATATATATATCTAATCTATCTATCTATCTACCTATGTATCTATATATCTATCTATCTAGTATCTATCTATATAAGTATCTATCTATCTAGTATCTATCTATCTATCCATCTATCTATCAATTATCTATCTGTCTATATATTTATCTCCAGAAATCCAGATGGCCGCCGGACGTTATGTTGTTGATCTATGTTGACACTGATCTCTTGGCATCATATCTAAGAAACGAGGGTAATATATATCTATTTCGCTCTCTAGCCTATCAGTTTCTAACCCTTTTTTACTGCTTGCATGACGTTTTCTGGCCCTTTAAGTGTAAAATATTGGCCAAGCATACCAATATTTTATTTAATATTGCCGAGTGTAATATATATCTATTTCGCTCTCTAGCCTATCAGTTTCTAGCCCTTTTTTATTGCTTCCGTGAAGTTTTCTGGCCCTTCAAGTGTACAATATTGGTCTAGCATACCAATATACTATTTAATATTGCCGAGTGTAATATATATCTATTTCGCTCTCTAGCCTATCAGTTTCTAGCCCTTTTTTATTGCTTCCGTGAAGTTTTCTGGCCCTTCAAGTGTACAATATTGGCCTAGCATACGAATATTTTATTTAATATTGCCTTGTATGTTGCATATAGGCTTCACAACACATCAAATAAATACTATAATTGATTCCTCGCTGGCGCCCGATCATCCCACGTGTACATTTACCTGGCGCCCGATCATCCCACGTGTACATTTACCTGGCGCCCGATCATCCCACGTGTACATTTACTGCATAACATGTTGCGAATCCGACACGACAGGGTCAGGAGATCGTTATGACGTCAATAGCTTGTTGTCGCCGCTTTAAGTCGTTGAGTACGCGCCACAGAAAAACAAATCCGAGGGTACTACAATGGCAAGCGACCGAGAGGATTACGCAGATGGTCCAATAGACGGTAAAACGCCCGCAGAACGAACGAAATAACGAACACCGCTGGTTTGTCAACCACTCGCGCCGCTAATTGGTCCTGTGAGGAGCTGCGCCATCTTGTTGGAGACCATTGTCCCCGCACCTCTTCTTCTCCAGGGGGCGCCCTCCTACACAGGCCATCCCAGGATGTTTGTTTGGGGACGCTAATGCAGCGTGGAGGAGTGGCGTATCCTTTATCACTCCGCCAGCCCTCATATAGCCCCACACTGCCGGGCTGGACTTGATGGCGGCGTGCTAAGCAGCGAGACGCTGGTAGCCAATTGTTGGCGTCGCTGGGGAGACCTTTCTCCTGCGGTTAAGATGCAAGGCCAGTCCCACTTTATTATTACGTGTTATTAGCTGTGCGTGTTTCTGGCGTGTCTTGGGTGAAATAGAGTAGGGTTATGTTCTTTAAACGTATGTGAATCGTCCATGAGCCCGTCGATCTCAGCTTTGCAACTGGATCTGACCTCCGCTCTCAGCGACAACTACAATAGTCCTACCTGCTAAGCCACGTTATTGCTTCTGTCTCAATCCTCTAAGCCATAGAGCAACATGTGCCATATCTTCTGGACCACATATTAGCCACGCAACGCAAGTAACATCTGTTCGTACATATCTGCCATGCCCTCTACCTCACATCGACACATCTCCCATGTCCTCTAGGTCGCGCCGGTACATCTGCCGTTGCCTCTATCCCACGCCAGTACATCTGACAATGTACTCTATCCCATGCTGTCACATCTGCCATACTCTTGCCCAAGCCAGTACACTTGTCACTGACTCAAGTCCACGCCGCTACATCTGTCATACCATCTAGGCCACGCCAGTAGATATGCCATACCCAGGCCAGTACATCTACCCGACCCTCCAAGCCAGGCCAGTACATATGCCATACCCTCTAGTCCAGGCCGGTACATCTGTCATACCATCTAGGCCACGCCAGTAGATATGCCATACCCAGGCCAGTACATCTGCCAGACCCTCTAGGCCACGCCACTACATCTGCCATACACTCTAGGCCACGCCACTACATTTGCCATACCCTGTAGTCCAGGCCGGTACATCTGTCATACCCTTTAGGCCACGACAGTACATCTGCCATACCCTCTAGGCTAGGCCAGTACATCTGCCATCATGCGATGCCGTCTGTCCACTGCCTCGGATGGTCGTATCTACAACCGGAAGTGGCTGGCGCGTTGTCAAGATGTTGGGAGACCAGCCACAATTACAGAAAACGATCCTTATTATGAGATGACGGAGGGAAAATTGAGCGAGAGGGGGGCAGGGGGGTAGGGAGAGAGAGAGAGAGAGACAGAGAGAGAGAGAGAGAGAGGGAGAGCGGAGGGTATGGAGAGAGGGAGGCAGAGGGAGAGAGAGAGAGGAGGGAGCAGGGAAGGGGTGGGGAAGAGAAGGGAGGATGTGAGTAAAACACAACCCTTTGTGCCCGTTTTCCTCTCATTATATGCCCGCCGAGAGGTAGCATTAAAGTGCCTGGATATGACGCAGCCCCCTGTGCCCCGCCAGAACCAAAAACACAAACAACAAAAACCCTGACAAAAAAAACACCCATATTTGGTAGCTCCCTCTACCGGGCAGCGCGCGAGACGCACCACGTGATATCAGCAAAAGATTTGATTGCGTCAGAGGTTTATTTTTGGGTCACAGCGTTCGCATTAACAGCTATTTTCATAGGACGCCGAGGGGAGAAAACCCGGCGCTTAGCAGGTTGGGGAGATCCCGGCAATTTGTGTCCAGGACCGACATCCATCACCTTGATAAAGGGAGGGAGTACAATGGTGCTGGCGGCACAGGGACACCGGGTGCGAAATAGGCAACAAAAGATCCGCCACGGTAGTCGGGAAATGACGCATGGGTTTTGAGAGGAACCCATTCGCCAATGAATATATTACATGTATAATAGTGTTATGTAATTACACATATATACTGAAACATAAAGTTGTAGCCCAGTGGTTATAGCTGAGGGCGATTTCCGGGAGGCGACGTCTTGATCTTGGCGTCTTGTTGCATTCAAACTACCATCCAAATCCACTATTCCACACTAAGGGAAGGTTTATTACTCCCCTCTCATTTTCCAATGGGTTTCTCTGTCGGTTGCTCTTGCCTCGATTTAGCCCATGTGGGTATGCATGAGGCCCAAAGCACCAATGCGCCCACCAGTCCACCCCCACAGTATGAAAGCTTTTATTCTGGACGAGGCGACATGAGAAAGCATTGCCTCCTGTTTTTATTGGTGTGTGCCCCGAAGCTTAGTGCTAACGGTAAGATGATTAGGGAGCCATTGGAGCATAGTAACAGAAACAATGTGCATTGCAAAATGCGCATCACAAGACTGGATCATTGAGGCTAGGGGACCAGTGAGGATGGGGGATTAGTGAGGATGGGGGACCAGTGAGGATGGGGGATTAGTGAGGATGGGGGACCACTGAGGATGGGGGATTAGTGAGGATGGGGGACCACTGAGGATGGGGGATTAGTGAGGATGGGGGACCAGTGAGGATGGGGGATTAGTGAGGATGGGGGACCACTGAGGATGGGGGATTAGTGAGGATGGGGGACCACTGAGGATGAGGGATTAGTGAGGATGGGGGACCACTGAGGATGGGGGATTAGTGAGGATGGGGGACCACTGAGGATGGGGGATTAGTGAGGATGGGGGACCAGTGAGGATGGGGGATTAGTGAGGATGGGGGACCAGTGAGGATGGGGGATTAGTGAGGATGGGGGACCAGTGAGGATGGGGGATTAGTGAGGATGGGGGACCACTGAGGATGGGGGATTAGTGAGGATGGGGGACCACTGAGGATGGGAGATTAGTGAGGATGGGGGACCAGTGAGGATGGGGGATTAGTGAGGATGGGGGACCAGTGAGGATGGGGGATTAGTGAGGATGGGGGACCAGTGAGGATGGGGGATTAGTGAGGATGGGGGACCAGTGAGGATGGGGGATTAGTGAGGATGGGGGACCACTGAGGATGGGGGATTAGTGAGGATAGGGGACCACTGAGGATGGGGGATTAGTGAGGATGGGGGACCAGTGAGGATGGGGGATTAGTGAGGATGGAGACTGGTGGAGACGAGGGACCGGGTTTTCGTTACAACCAGATTAAGTCTCATGCAGTTACCATTGCGTGATTGTAACTATACAAAAAGGTATTTACGGAAGTAAACACATCCGACCAATGTGTCCTTAATGTTATTATGGCACTCCCACCCACCCACCCACCCATCCACCCACACACACACACCCTCATCCATGCACCCATCGACCCCCTCACCTACGCACCCACCAAACTCCTTACCACACTATCCTTTTTCACATTTAATCCTTGCCGTGACTTTATCCCCGACACCCTAGCAACATCTTCTTCCCCATATATCAAAGAAAAAAACAGCAAAAAAACATCTCCTTCACCTCCCCTCCCCTCCCCTCCCCTCCCCTCCCCTCACCTTAGTTATCATTGGGTCCACTATCATCTTCCCTATCACGTCATCGCCACCGTTATCACCAGGCAGTGCACCCCAACATGACCCCCCGCCCCTTCCTCGTCCCCTCCCCTTCCCCTCCACCCCTCCCCCCTCCCTTGTACATTCTTCTCACTTCCCCCTCCCCGCTCCCCCTGCCTGTTCTCCTCCCCTCTGCCGACCTCTCCTCCCTACCGCCCTCTCCTCTATCTCTAAACTCCTACCTTCCCCCCCCTTCTACCCCCATCCTGCCCCCAGCCCCCCAACCCGCCCCCCCCCCCAAGTCAGCGGGCTTTACTTATCCTTCAAAAGCCGTCATCGAATCAAGCAGTGTTTGTCTTACGGAAGCACCGGAAAGCCGACGGCAAAGCTCTTAATAACCTGCCCGGCACAAGGCTTCTCTCTGTGCCGCTGCCGGCCACAGGGTGCCCGGGTGACCGGCCAGCGAAACGTGATAAGGCGCCACCTACCGGGGGCGGGGGGGGGGAGAGGGGCGGGGGGAAGGGGGTAAAGTTTCTTGGGTGGGGTCGCCATAGGTAGATACGAGAGGTGGGCTGGTGGCTTGGCGAGTGGACTTGGGGGAGTGATGACGTGTGGGGGTTGGGGGGGTGAACTCTCTTCCCTATCACCACCTCATCACATCCCATCCCAGGAACGCCCCCCGCCCCCCAAACCTAACCCACCCCCTCTGCACACACATGTCAGAAAGCGCCCCCCCCCCCCGCGATCGATGCCCCCCCCCCACTCTCCTCCTATGAAGGTAACACTAGTAGAGCTTCTTTCCAAGGCGATTAGTGCCTCGTCTCTCCGGCTTAACTCGCTCCCAGACAACCCCACCCACCCGCCCCCGCTTTCATTACCCATACTGCCCACCTCCGCCACCCTGCCCACCAGTCCCACTGCCACTCCCAAAGCAACCCCCACACTACCAACCCCCATAAAAAAAGTTTCCGCTGGTTACAATCTTCTCCGCACCACCACCAGCACTGACACCACAACTACCACCACCACCACCAGCACTGACACCACAACCACCATCAGCACTGACACCACAACTACCACCACCCCCACCAGCACTGACACCACAACTACCACCACCACCACCACCACCAGCACGGACACCCAACTACCACCACCCCCACCAGCACTGACACCACAACTACCACCACCACCACCAGCACTGACACCACAACTACCACCACCACCACCACCACCAGCACGGACACCCCAACTACCACCACCCCCACCAGCACTGACACCACAACTACCACCACCACCACCAACACTGACACCACAACAATCACCACCACCACCAGCACGGACACCACAACGACCACCACCACCACGGCACCACAATTACTACCACCATCCAAATCCTCTCTAGCTTTGCCCCTCCCCCCCCCCACCCTCTAGCCTTGCCCTTCTTCCCGTGGAAAATGACTCTTCCTGCCGAGCAGTCGGGCAGCGGGAGATACGATCTGGCGACGGCGCCGTCTCCCAGACGTTGCAGAAGGGTCGGGTCATTTCAAGCGGCTTAAGCACAGACAATGCATGTAGAAAAGTAACATCATCGCTCGTGCTTCTCTGGAAAAGAGAATTATTCACATATTCTCCGGAGAAAGAGGGATCGGAGTGTGGGGGAGGGGGGGGGGGTGAGACAGCAGCGAAGGAAGGGAAGACGGCATGGTTAGCGAAATCCTGGGAGAGATCAGCCTTTATCAATACCAGCCAGACAGATCGTCTTATTTGGGGCTTAAAAGCTCTATTTTCTACTACGTTGGAGGCTCAGGGAGTCTGCCACACAGAGTGAAGAGCTAGACATCATCTCGTCAATAGAAAATGTGTCCACAATAGAGCAAGAATCGAGAAGGAAATCAGAAACTAATTCCCCATTATGTGAGGCCTTGAAACTTGAATGTAAATAACACAATATTCCGCAGGACGCCAGATCTATATTACCCACATGTGGAGTTGTTGCTACATCACGCAAATGACGGGGTGCTCGTCTAAATAATCATTCAATTTAAATACAAAGAAACATGTTTGTAGCTCCTACAGAACAGCTGTTTATATACTTATTCGCTTGTCTTGCAAGCATGGGAGTTATATTGCACAACGCTGCACATTTTTCTGCGCTGCCTTCCTGTTCATGTATCTCTTCATTACCTTCCAGTTTCTACCATGGCGTTTGGCCTTATTTACTGACCATGTACATTACATCGATGAGTAATTTCAGTTCCCCTTCCGAAAACCACATCCACACAAACGTAAAACAAACTTAGCAATTTGTAGTCACGAAACATGAAATATTAAAAGATTCCTTCTTGATTGAATCGGTTATTATTCTCTTAAATCAGTTACTGTAGTTCGACAAACTGATACAGCATCAAACGGGAATAATATTTAACACAGATTAACAGCATCAGAAGCAGGGCTTATTAGCCGCAGCGTTCTTAGAATTGCCGTGACTGACAAGTACGTTCCCTCTGATTATTGTATCAGAAACTACCATGGGCATTGAGGCCGTAGTACTGAATAAACATTGACCACCACCACACGGCTTAACCGTTCTCCCCCGCCAGGGGTCTCATTGAATGCCTTCCCACGCCTCCTTACGAACCCTTAACACCTCCTCCCACACCCTCCTCACCCTCCCAGGCCTCCTTACGAACCCTTAACACCTCCTCCCACACCCTCCTCACCCGCCCTCTCCCCCTCCACGCCAGCCCCACCTGGTAATTTTTCGACCATTTCGCTCTTTTTTGCCCTGGCTATAATTGTACTACTGTTCCGGGGCCCGTCCCGCATTTTTCACCCCAAGGACTTTTCCTGCAACTAAATATGGAAGCGGCAGTGAAAGCGGCGTGGCCAGGGAACAAATCAAATTAAGCTCTGCCAGGCTTCAAGTTAGCCAGTCCGACTTGCCCAGTCGAAGAAATAATGGAGGGGGTTGTGAGGCGGGCAAAGGAGAGAGGTCGGAGGGGGGGGGGGCGAGGGTGAGTAAGAGAAAGGTCGGCGGGGGTGCGAATGGGGAGAGGGAGAGAGGTCGGGTGGGAGGTGAAAGGGGGGGGGGAGAGAGTGGTCGGGGTGTGTAAGGGGGAGAGGGGAAGGGATCGGGGGTGAGAGGGGGAGAGGGGGAGAGGCGGGGTGAGAGAGGGACAGGGGGAGAGGGGGTGAGGCGGGGGATGAGATGGGGAGAGGGGAAGAGGCGGGGGTGGGATGTTGATGAGGTGTTTGCCGAGACAGACGGTGCTGACGACGTTGGTTGGTGCGCAGGGGCACAGGGGCGTGGAGGGGAGAGGGGGACGAGGGTGAGGGGGGGGGGGGAGTCACGGGTAGGGGACAGGGTCCTCACTGTGGAATGTAGCTGACCTTGAACCTCAGCCTGTCTACGCGGTCTGACCAAGAATAAAGACGTTCGGGTTGCAGGGTGAAGCCCACATTTCTACATGGTGTGAGTTCTTTTCTTTTCTTTTTATGCCTCCATTGTTTATGTCACCCTCTGTCTTGACCTTGACAAGATGTTTACACATTTGGATCGTTGTTTGGGATTTTTTGCTTTCGAGCTCCGCTCTGCAACAGATCTGGCACTCGTCAGGTTAACATGTTGCTTTTCACTAAAAGATACGTTTTCTGTAGCTCCTGGGTATGGAGAGTATTTATTCCCATATCACCTTGAACTTGTACTCTGGTGAACAAGTCACAGTTTATGCAGTGGGCTAAAGCAAAAACTAATAAGTGTGTTAATAAGCAGGGTTATAGAGTACAAATATAGTGAGGCGCGGATGACGGAACCCCCCCCCCCCGCGGCACATTTGAGAATTACTGCAGATACTTATACCAAGGTGGGTTCAAATGGCCCGATCCACCCATCCACCTCCGGACCCGTCTTCAAAATACTGAACTCGCCCCTGGTGATAAGTTTATATTAATTAGACGGTGACTTTGCTATAACCTGATAGATATAATTATATACAACGCCCAGTTATTTTCCAGCATTTATGAATGCAGGTTATCAATACGGGTACCATGAGGCTATTCCTGGTGCTTATTATGGACCGTTATAAGAGGTTTTACGGGTACGGGGCTGATTTCACATCGCCGACAAAAGGCCAGTACATTTAGTGTCAGTACATTTAGCCCCCGTTCCCAGCCATTATCGGCGGTCAGTCAACACCATGTAACCAGGCCTGCAACGGATTCACGGCATTCCGGACCGTCTTTCTCGCCACTCCGCGAGTCTCTTTCACAACTCGTGTCCATCAAGCCGCGTGCGTGTGGCCTTTTATCACGTGGTGTTGACTGGTAGTTAGGCGGGTCTAGCGCCATCTAGCGGCCAAGCTTCCGCTAGTAGCTGCGCGCCTTCGCGCCTTCGCATCCAGTCCGTCTAGGGAACCGTTGCCCCCATGCCAAGCCTCCAGGACCAACCAACAATTACGCCTCACACCACACGTCGGTAAGCGAGCGGGCCGGGTCAGCACGGGACGGGACGGGGACCGGGGGGATCGGGAAGGGAAGGATCGGAACTGGACTGGACTGGAAGCGAATGAAACGTCACATAAATTGGGTCAGGTGAGCGGCCGTTACGACCTTCCCAGATGGGAGCATCGCTTCTCAGCATCAGCGATGAGAGACGGGACAGACGCCTCGACGAAAGCCGCTAGACGGCAGCACTGTTCTTCTCGCATTAGAAGCCCAGGACATCCGTTCCTGGCCCAGAGTGTGGATTTTGCCAGCTAGTATATCACACACACTCTCCAGTTAGGAGATCACTTTTTGCGGTATCTAGTCAGGAGGAGACCACGTGGGTTGCTTGCGGAGCCCTAATGGTAATGCGCTACCCTGTATAGTTTTCACATCTGGTGCTGCTTGTTACATACAGCAAAGGCTTAAATAACAACACAGATTATTATCCGTGCGACATACACGTCAGATATCATTGGGGTTCCGTGGTAGGGTCATCGGCCACGGTCGTCGAGTGGTAGAGTGCCCTTGGGTGTGTAGCGCCGTGGCCTCTTGTACCGGCACACAACATTAGGCCTGAAAGGGTCGGCGTCCTTCAAATATATAACATTTTTCCAAATTCGATTTCCACCCACGGGTATAAGCATCCCGCTATCACCTCTATTTTTGAGAAAGTGAATGCTTAAACTATTTTTGACGCGTCCATAGACGGCGATTCCGCCTCTGCATGGTCAACAAGAGATGAACATAGCCACGTCACTCGAAGATTTAGCCTTTAACATCCTATGTAGCCTAAGCCCACTATACATCAACGATTATTCGCATTTGTGTGGAAATCGCAAGTAAACTATTCATACTTGGACGTCGGGGTGCTTTGTGGATCCCAGCACAGACATAGTATAGCTGAGGGAATATTCCTGAGCTGGAGTCACCTCCAAGTGCTACCGACTAACCACATCCAGATT
>OZ025251.1:39732516-39791324 GCA_964019135.1 Arenicola marina | reverse complement strand
TGTCCTTTCTGTGTTAACCCGGGTTTGCATTGATCAATATCCCCGATAACCCCTGTTGCCTCCGGCACAATGCTCCTGTTTCCGGTGACCCTTTCAGCTTCTGGTGGAGACCGACGTACATAGAGATATCATCAGCATTTAAAAACTCATTTTTCATCAGCCAATCGTTACTAAGTGAAATGTCAATCATGACTCGAGCATAAATAGCGGGAGGCTGCTCTCGGCAATTAGTAATCAGTGTCGCCTCACATTTTGAACTTCGCGGCGGGTGGCGGGTGGCGGGTGGGTGGTTGAGGGGGTGGTTTAGGGGCAGGGGGGGTGAGTGGGGCGGTGCTCCCTCGCAACAGTAGGTCGGACCCCTGCCGAAGCAAGGCCTCACACCGCATGGGGGTCTGTCTGCAGAGGGTGGAGCTTGGAATGGCCGTGGGTCGCGCCGAAGAACGCAGGTTGCATGCCTCGGTTTTGCCGGTCTCGGGGGAGGGGGAGGGGGAGGGGGAGGAGGGGGAGGGGGAGGGAGAGGAAAGGGAGGGGGAAGCGTCCCGGGAACGCCTGGGGAACGAACGTCGAACGATCGCTGGCATTTTTAGGGGCTGCCAACTAGCATAAATATTTTGCGTATCGAGTGTCTGAGGATTCATCGCCTAAGGCTGGGAGATGATGGCTGCTGGAAGAAAGGGGCAGCCAGGGTGGGTGGAAGCCCGGATGTGCTGGATGTCTGGCTGCCCTGTGGCTGGCGGCCCTGCTGGCTGCTTGCGGCCCCGTGCCGTCCCGTCCCTCCGCCTGTTGAAAGCCGGCGTTCTATTGAAGCGTCAGGAATCATCGCACCTTGTGTTTTTACAATGCCACGCGGAGGTGCAGGTGTAGGGGGTGGGATGGGGGTGCAGGTGTAGGGGGTGGGATGGGGATGCAGGCTGATTGGGGGGATGCCGGGGGCATGATGGTGAGGGTGACCAACGTCAATGACAGGGTGACAGGCAGAAATGAAATGTGGGTGTTTTATTCAGGCCACAAGGTATTCGTTGTTAGTTTTTAACCGGGAGATACAAATCTCCCCGCGGCGGCAGTCTGCAGTGAAATGAGGTTGGAGGATTATTGCACAGTGCCCCTGATGCTGGTTCCAGCGTTCAAACCCATGACTGCTTGATCTGTAGCTCAGTCAACTTAGCATGTGGGCTGCCGGGCTCCTCGGTAGCAGGGTGAAGATTTCAGCAGATGAAAGAAACGAACTGTGATATATACTTATGGAAATACAAACAATACACAAATATGGTTGACCCCTCTCCCCCCGCCCCTCCACCAGACCAATAATATGGTAACTATCTTCATATATGATATCGTTGCATTCAATGTGGACCATCGCAGATTATGAATCCGTATTGATATAATCAATCACTAACATGTATTCCTCCCAAGCCTTCGAAAATTAACTTAATTGAAATGCTGGTGTTTTGTGCTGCTTTGTTATACACGAAGGCTAAATTAGGCTGAAAAAAACACTCGGGACATGCCCCAAATACAGACGCCAGGGTTCGAACCCACGACCTGTAGATCTGCAACTCAGCCTGCTTACCAACTGAGCTATAGAGGTTCCACGCCAGGGTTCGAATCCACGACCTGTAGATCTGCAACTCAGCCTGCTTACCAACTGAGCTATAGAGGTTCCACGCCAGGGTTCGAATCCACGACCTGTAGATCTGCAGCTCAGCCTGCTTACCAACTGAGCTATAGAGGTTCCACGCCAGGGTTCGAACCCACGACCTTTAGATCTGCCGCTCAGCCTGCTTCCCAACTGAGCTATAGAGGTTCCACGCCGGGGTTCGAACCCACGACCTGTTGACATGCAGCTCAGCCTGCTTACCAACTGAACTATAGAGGTTCCACGCCAGGGTTCGAACCCACGACCTGTTGATCTGCAGCTCAGCCTGCTTACCAACTGAGCTATAGAGGTTCCACACCAGGGTTCGAACCCACGACCTGTTGACATGCAGCTCAGCCTGCTTACCAACTGAGCTATAGAGGTTCCACGCCAGGGTTCGAACCCACGACCTGTTGATCTGCAGCTCAGCCTGCTTCCCAACTGAGCTACTATAGAGAGGCTCCCGTAAGCCATTTTGCACACAAAAGAGGTGGTCTAATATAACCTGTTATCACCCATCGTCGATTCCTTGTGTCAGATACACGCCAACAGAACACACACCCCCCCCCCCCCCTCCTGATGCCGCCTCCCCTCCCCCGTTAGAAGTCTATATGACAGCGCCGCACATCCAGACAGCTCGAAGGGTAAACGCGATCCGTTGTTCCACCTGCGCCCAACACGGACCAGAGGAACTGAAACATATCCATTGCATGAGGGGGCGGGGGAGAGGAGGGGGAGGGAGGGGGAGGGGGGTGCCCAGTGTGCCGTCCAGATCACTTGTCTACCAGTCATAAAGAGCCGCCGGAGCCGATACGTGATAGTCCCGCCTGGCTGAGTTTTTTTAGTAGCGAGGTGGGTAGAGATGGGGTGAGGGAGAGGGTTGAGGGGGAGGAGAAAGAGTAGGGGGTGGGTAGAGGTTAGGTGAGGGTGGAGCGTTGAGGGGTAGTAGGGGGGTGGGTGGCAGCAATGGATAGCGGTTGAGGGGTGAGGTTGGTGAAGATCAAACATGGAATGATCCGCCTTGAAGTGCGTCGCATCGTTTTGCGTCTGTTCGCCAAAAAAAGCGAGAGCAATAAGTTAAAACGAAGTGTCTACTCACAAGCTACTTAAGCACACCGGATCCTTCTCGCTATCTACCTTTACAGCCTTTAATCTATTATCAGGAACGAGCGCGTGGGTATGAAGAAAAACTGGGTTAAAACTGTTATACCGGCAGCACGTTTCCTCCCGGGGTTAAATTCGTGGCGGCCTTTTTCTTTCGCGGCGTAGGAAGCGAGAAAGGTCTTAGGGGTTGTGGGGGTGTGGGCGGGGGTGGGGGTGGGGATGGGGTGGCAGTGAGCTGGCCGGGGTCGGTATCACCAGCCGGCGTGCATTTCACCACTCAGCAGGGGTAGTCCATGGAAGAGCTCCCCAGCCTGTTGTTGATCCGCTCGTGTATCTATCAGACGGGGATTTCAATTGCAGCTTTATTGCCTTGAAGATGACAGATTAATTCCCCGTGCAACCCACAGCGGTCGGCACCGTGCCGCCATAGACAACCAACGCCACACCGGGTGGCATGCAGCGCCACCACAGCCGTGCTCTGTACATCCAACGCCACCACCGAGCCGGCACCACCTCCCACGGCCTCCACTCGTCTCCCACGCTCCCCTCCACCTCCTCCCTCCGCCACCCACCCACCTCCACCTCCACCTCCACCCAACACCCACCCACCACCTCCATCGCCTCCCCCCGCAACATCTGATTGGCACCAAAGCAGAGAAATCATGACCATTGATGTGATGCGCAGCCAAGTGTTACCTCCTCCCTCCTCCTCCTCTCCCTCCCTTTCCCTCTCGTCCCAGCACTCATCCTTGCCCCTCCCCCCCCCACCCCCATTTCCCCTCGCGCCCCACGATGCCTCCCCCTCATCCGCTTCCCCCCACCGCATGCAGATAAGCGGGGGGGGGGGCGTTACCAAGAACCTGTTATCATTTTTACCCAGCTGTGTGAAGTCTCCATCCAGTGCGGCAGGTATTCTCCCCAATCGCCACCGACCCGTGCCGCCCGACATCACCCAATTCCCTCCGCCCTTCCCTCTACTTACCCCTCCCTTCTCCCCGCCCCCCCCCCCCCACCCGCCTTTCTCTCCCTCCCCTTCCCCCCATCCTCCCGGATCCTCGTCACTCCGCCGGCCCCCGCGAGCGGCGGACCAACCGATGACTGATACCAACGCCGAAATGGAACAATGGGGGGGGAGGGAGGGGTCGGAGAAAGGGAGGGAGGGAGGAGGGAGAGGGAGGTGCATTGGGGTAGGGTGAGGGGGGAGGGCGCAGTGACATTGTTGTACGCAACAACCCGTTTTATTTACACATCACGCTTCATCGCGTTTTTTTACCCTTTTCTCGCGGCCTTCAAAAAAGGGGGTCCAACGGCTTCTGGCCGCTTATGGCTGTAACAAAAGCCACGTTACAGCTGCCATCAGACTTTTTACCTCTTCGCTCCGAGCTTATGCAACATCAGTTTCAGGAGTCATGCAGTGGTGCCGTCTACGCTGTATCTGGCCACCTTTTGTCCGCATTAGATTAGTATCAAGAGTAAAGTCTATAAAACTTCATCATGATAGGCTTTTCTATTGATAATAGCAACAGGAATTGGATAGCTGCAAGTTGAACCAAGCCCTGGATTTTCACAATCTATTCCTAATCAGGTCTAGGGTCTAGGCTCTGTCCGAAATAAACTCACATACATGCTTATTATCAAGGTGCCAATGCAGTTAATGGTAACATTATAGAAAAGAATAAATATATTAGACAGAAAACACCTCCGCCATAGTTGATAACAATCAGTTGTTTACTAATCAGTAAGATTATATTAGGTTAGAAATAAATAAATAAATAAATAAATTATGCGGGATCGACAGCGGCTGGTAATTTACAAGTTACAATACACACAGAATTTTGTTAAGACAATTTAGTTCAAAAAATACATTCACATAGAATTTAGTTCAGACAATATTGGTTTAAAAAACATTCACACCATTGTTATACCATTCAACCCATTCAACCTGGTCATGTTTGTGGCCGAGCCGGAAATTGTGAACTCCATGCACTTTGTATCTGAGGAGAGGACCACGGTTTAAACCACGGGACAGCGCCTCTCGAGCCACATCCATACCACTTAATGTACTCATGGCTAGATAATCCAGACCCACTAGCGGAGGAGAACGTTTTGTCCCTCCGCGCCTCCAGCGAGTCTTTTCAGCCCAACGCCTACGGGGTAACCCGCTTCCGTAGTGAAGAAACTGCAGTTGAGTGACAACAGAGAGAAGGGCACTGCTTGGCTCACTATTAGACCCTGATTTTGCCCCTCATTTCTTTCGGGGTTTTTGTACTTCCTTCCCACAAAGAGAGGTAGCCAGTCAGTCGGCTGTTGTTGACCTCTCAGACAACGATGTTGGCGCCTCTCTCACCTTCCATCTGTGGTCGGTTAGGGTGGGGGGGGGCGGGGTGGATACGGTGGCGGTGGGGAGGGGGAGGGGAGGAAGGGGAGGGTAAGAGGGTTGTCTCGGAGGATGGGTGAGAGACTTGACTACGGAATCAAGGCAATTGTGCCGCCCCTGAGTGGACAAAACGGCGGGATGCGGGGCGGGGGGGGGGGGTGTTTGCTTGTGGCCTGGGGACCGGTAGACAGGGTAACGGCTGATGAGGGGGGGGGGGGGCAGGATTAAGCCGTCATCCCCGCGCCACCACCATAGTGTATACCGTCACCAGTGGCCTACATGGTCAACACGACGTCTTTGCTTTCCCCGGTCATGGGCCGCTGAAGTGAGGGTGAGGGAGATGCCTCAAGTGTGTGTGTGGGGGGGGGGGCAGTGTTCGCCCCCCCCCCCACCGTCCAAAGCAACGAGGACTACAGGAGTTGAGGGGCCAAATGCCATAAGGCGAAGGTACGTGTTCTTCAACCACGTGTTCTGACCACCTATTAGACAGACGTCCGACCTCAACGGCCATCAGGTTAGGGGTGCATCTAGGGGGGGGGGGCGGGGGGGGGGGTTAGGGGGGTTACACCGCCCCCTCCACCCCTTGGATACTTGAGCATACACTGTCAAAGCTTTCCGACGAAATACATCGCAAGGTGACATTTCGCGGATGCAATCCAGGGGCGGATCCAAGGTGGGGGGGGGGGCTGAACCCATCTCACCAGCAAAGGGATGTTAAAGACTGTTAAAGTCGAATAATCTTCAATTAACGAGGAAGAATGCCGTTTTTCCATGCAAAATGAAGGCCATCTGAGGTGTAGACCCCCCCTCCACTCCCAGTTGTAGTAAAAATTGGAGGTCACACGCGGTCATTCTCACACCCCCCCCCCCACCCCCATCGGTCGCATGTTTTCAGAGAACGGAGAGCTCCTCCCCGGGCCCCCCCCATACCAAATTTCTAGATCCGCCCCTGCAGGTCAAGTATTTAACAGCCTCTCCCAGAGTCCCTTTTATATCCAAACACCTACACACAACTAGTTGCATTATAGAAGGACGGGACTGCGTGTAATTTGAACGCTGGCGACTATTGCACTCACCATTGAAGACCATTCGCACTCTTGCTTTACAGGAATTCACGAGACCGGACGAATCCTCAGTCCGATCTTAGTACAGGACCCATTCAAGGGACACATCTTTCATCGATTGGCAATCCCCACCCAAAATCAATAAACATTTCTAGCAATCCGTTGAACACAACGATTCATCTCGTAGTTTTGCCCTTCGAGCCTGGCATTTGGGACGGCGAACGCTCGAGTTTCACTTTTATGTTATCTAGCAAATGACAAACGTGGCGCACATAGCAAAATTTATCAACGTAATATATCCCTAAGATGGATCAAATGTCCGTCGAACCATCACGTTGATGTACCACTGCCAGAGAGGCAAAAAAAGAAACACCATGGTATAGAACAACAAACCCCGCTGTACGGGTCGTGGGGCAGACATCGCCCGCCATCACGGATGGCAAACATGGCGGATATCGCACATGGCAGTGAGGCGAACCAGGCACATCACTCGAGGTAGCTTTGCCATTCCATTTCCCATTATAACAACATGACCGTTGATAACACCAACCAGCTTATAAAGTTGAGGAGGATCCCACCCTGAAGCCAAAGCGTTAGCTCCAGCTATCACACCTATGTTTTCCACGGCACCACTGACCGCTTCAAATCATAAACCACGCCCAAAAAATAACGTTGTGTGTCCTTAGCGAAAGATAATAAATATGTCGGTACCTATCCAAAGGGTTTGAACTATAAATTAACGCTTTAAATTGGCTGTTTCGGGAAATTCTAGTAGTAGCAGGACAGATAATGTAACGGTCTCGCAGACAGCGCTCTTGGGCACTGACATCTGGGTGTCAACACGAGTCACGTGCAGCGAGCAGACGACAGGATAATCCGCCCGCGCGCGTGTTCCCGCGTCTGCATCTCATTTTCCCGCCACACGCTGACCTAGTTTCCCACCGCCTTTTAACCCGCGCCGCGAGTCAAGCGTAATCAGGCAAGATTACGGACGTATTGTAATTGCATTAGGATCGCCAAATCAAACCTCGTGAAGCGCAGAGAAACTAGTTAATGCTGAAAGCATGTCTGGCTCGTCTGGGAGAAGACGACTTATGCAACGACGGCTCCCCCCGTGATTACATAGGACGGGTTGGGGGAAGGAGGAGGGGGGGGGGGGCGGGGGTAAGGCCAGTAGCCAGTCTGGTATTGATTCATCATAATACGGCCGCATGGTACATCGGGCTGAGCTAGAAGCTCGGGATTCCCCAGCGGTTGTTTCGGATTTCTAATGAATTGACGTCCTGATAGCAGCACATTTTTTTTATTTCTGCGGGTCTGTGTGTTTCTTTGGCGCCCAACATTGAGTTCTGCGATACGTATAAATTACATCATTCGGGCATGTGGTCACTCCGACAATCGAATATCGCCATTAGGTTTTTAATTAAATTCCAGTTTATTGCATGATGTAGGCGTCAATTCCTGGTGCACGAGAGGACCGACGGTTCATCCAATGACGCATCTTGATTAAACCGTACACAGACACGATAAGACTATTTCAGCCTTTGAACAATGACAAGCGACCAGCGCCATTAGTTATACTGTACCAATATAATGTTATGTATAACATTATTTTAATTCATGTATAATGTTTGCCGTGGCTACCCTAGGAAGAGTATAAATAATGTGTCTTTGAGGAAATTGTATACACAAACCCTTGGTCGCCCCAGTGTTCAGTTCCTCTTGCCCAGACCCTTTCCCCAACCTTTGCTTCACTGTGACAACACTGCATAATTAAGGACAGTCGTCACTAAAGATCACTGCTTCTAATTGTGCACTGGGCGTGGCACATCAGGGCGTAGATCCAAGTCAACTGCACCGAGACTCTTCATAAACAAATAGCCGATAATGATGAATCACTAAGTGGGATTTCTTTCCCCTTGCTCCTTTAGTTACATACGTCCCGTCACTGTCCATGGCGGAATTACCGGATTACATCCAGGCGATGGATGGATGGATGGATGGATTATTTGGCTCGACTGTTCGATTCGGCCAATTACCGTGTTACCATTAATGACGATTAGGGGGAGTATAAAAATGCTAAATGCCGGTGAACCACAAATGATTTATATCAAAGCCCAGGCGATGCACCGTTACTTACAAGTGTCATTAAAGCTCGGAGCGTGACAACGTCACACACGTTTCCGACAGTAGATACCCCCGATAACTACTTAGATAGATAGGCATTAGGTATTGACATATTAATCTCCCCTTTCATCGCCCTTTTTGGCCATTAAAAAGCCATTTATATGTATGTTCACCGATGATATTTTTCAATGTAAGGGCCTAAATATATGTCCCCGTCGCTGCATGCCAGCCCCCCCCTCCCCCTGTCCCCCTCTACTCCCTTGCACTCCTTCTACCCCCACCCCCCTCCACCCCGTGCACCCCTCCACCCCCCACCCTATGCCCACCTTACCTCCCGTGGATGTTGCCCCACTTCTAAGCACCAGATCGTGACCTCTCGTCCCATCCCCAGAAGTCACCCTATTTCCCCATCAAAACTGTCCGCCATCCTTCAGTGATCCATTAAGTCTCATTTGTAGAGCTTTCCGGATAGATTTATAACCAGACAGACGTCCGCCTGAATCTCTGAAAGCGTTCGGATTGAGACCCCGGCCTCTCGTGCCTTACCAGTCTCGTGTTTTCTCGTGGGAGACGAGAATGACGGCGGCGGAATAGATACCAATGGAACGATAGAATGGAGAAAGGGGACGGACGTGTGTGTATATGGGGCTTGAAGAGACAGGGAAGGCGGGACACAAGGAGGCGGGTTGGGGGACAAGAGAGAGCCAGCGAGCGAGCGACCCGACCTTCGTTTCTCCGGGGTCCCAGTGCCACTCATAAGGCGTCATTCGTCAGGATCTGAGCCATCGCTCATCGTGTCCGTGTCCTAGACCCGGACTCGCTGGCTGGCTTACTCTCTACGGCCCGTTCACTATGCCAGGTCAGTGCGGAGGGGAAATGAAATGGCATAATCCTAGGGGAGGGGGTCGGGTAGGGACCGGGCGAGATGGGGGGGTGGAGGGTGGGGGTAGACGCGCGTTTGGGTAATAGATAAGTGATGGATGTCACACTGCTGAAGACATTTTAAGCTGGTATGAAGAGTTTGTGTGATAGTGATGGCGTAAGGCCGGGTAAGGATCATTCGGGATTTGGCAGGATCTCTCAGAGTGAAGAGTTTGTGTGATAGTGATGACGTAAGACCGGGTCAGGATCATTCAGTATTTGGCAGGATCTGTCAGAGTGAAGAGTTCTTGTGATCGTGATGACGTAAGACCGACTTAGGATCATTCAATATTTGACCAGTGTATGGACTATGATGTAGTTTTTATCACCAGAGATGACAGATTCCATGTAAACGTTGTACACGAATGCAGCTTTCCTCGTGGCAGAATATGGGGACATAGAGTGATGTCTCGTTTGTCTTTCTGGATCTTGTTGGTGTATCCCTGCTTTGCTTGGCCACCCCTCCCCCCCCCCCCCCCCCCGCCCCCCGGTGTATTTGTCTCTAGCCCTTTCTACACCTCTCGCTCGTCATCGCCTGTCTATGACACGCTTCCTGCTTGTGTCGCGATTTCCATGTTTCTGTTTCTTGGTCCCTGTCTCTCTCTCACTTCATATCTGTATATACCTTTCTGTACGTCTGTCTCTCTATCCCTCTCTCGCTGACCGAGCCTCTCGATCGAATAACGAATCCTATAATGAGCCATAAAGCTACTCCGACTGCCTTCCCAACCCAGCTGCACTCTAGCATGGCTTCGATTCCAATCAATCCATGAATATACAGCACGAGGTGTACCCCGCACCCCACTATACCCCCACCCTATCACCATCCCCACCCTCTCCCTATACCCTAACTCCGATCGCCAACACGTCACCAGTCTGCTACAACTCCAACCCCTTCCCCTCTCCCTCTGCCTCACCCTTTCCCAGCCCACACCATCATCCTTGCCCAGCCCCCACCCCGTCTCCCTCACCCTTCCCCAGCCCCCACCCCCCCCCCCCCGCCACCTCAGCCCATGTCTCCCACCATAACGGCGTAGAGAGGCCATGCTTAGGGGCCCACCAAGTGAAATAGTCCATAACCGATGTGATAAACCTTCCCTGGGTCATCTCGAGGCATCCGAATATAGGCGCAAATGTAATGGGCCGACTCCCCATGTTTTCATCATTGGGGAGATATATATTCATATGTATAAGGGTCGAGCTCGGAAGCGATATTAACTTGATGCCATGGCACATATATCAGACCCCTTTAGCATACAATCACAATTCATTCTGTTCTTTCAAGCGTATTTCCTTAACCGCCAACGATCATCCATTATTTCGCTTCTTAAATTGTTGATAAACCCAAAGGGGCCTCCATCTTCTGCCTTTCCATAGCGATAACACCCGACGTTCCTTACCCGCGACACCCCTGTGCATTGTCTTTACCGAATTCATTGTCTTTCTTCAAACGTCATATCTTTGTATTTATTCATATTGCTACTATATTTCCCCTTCTTAACAATATCTCTGTTTTCTAGATGTTACATATACCGCATCTGAACGTCTCTGTCCCTCCTACCTCTCTGTTTTCTCTCTCTGTATGCCGTATGCTGTATCGCTTTCTTATGCTCACATTGGTCCATTACGGTTAACAATGCATGCTTCCTGTTAATAACCACCCCCCCCCCACACCCCACACACACCTTCCCCATAACGTCCCCAACTCACAAATCGCCCAGAAGCCAAGCTATGGCGCTGCGCGCAGACCATTAGCAATTGTCGAGGCGAACCTAACTTCCTGTTATTTCACCAGCCCCGACCAAGCAGTCCCTGCTTCACCCGACTTCCCTTGCCAAACATTCTCCCACCGCACCTAGTTAAGGCCTTCCCCGCGCCCTCTGGTGGGTAGCAGCAGAGTCAGAGCACTCCTCCTGCAGACCGCGCCCCCTGCCGGCGCCTTCCCTGCCTGGTGCCGATCATCTACCCACGTGACCACCACACGTGATCGCCCACGTGGTGGGGTCACGTACCGAATGAATGATGTACAGTAGAACCTCACTCCATCATCAATTACCCAGGATTCGGGGTCGCTGATTACCCCACAAGACTCGCTGTATTTTTTATACTGGCAGCATCTAGATTCAGTTTCACGGAATCAAGCGGCCTAGAGCTCAATGGAGTCACCAGCTCCACGATTGTAGCCATTCTATTGGCCAGGAGTTCTATTTGTATCGCAGTCCCAATCCTCGCCGAAGACCCTAGGGTTTTGGCCTCAGCCCCGTTCCAAGTCCGGGGCCGGCGCGACAGCTCAGTGGGCTAGAGCGCTCGCATTGAGTGCTTTGGTCACCTGAGAGTCTAACGGGCACGTGGGTCGGTGGTTCGAGCCCTGCTGTGGTCGGAGGATAAAGATTCTATGTCTTTCTTCGTAAAGAGTAGGGGGTTACCCCCGGGGACATGGCTCCACTCTCCCTCCCTTCTCCCATTCACGCGATATGACCAAAAGTGGTTAAAGCGTCCTGAATAACCAACCAACCGTCCCAAGTCCCGAGCCATACCTTAAGCTCTCTCATCTCCACGATGTCACGTATTGCCCCGGTTACCCCCGTCGCTGCTAACGGCAAGCCAGCGTCTGATTTGGTGCAGGCAAGTCACTGCATTCACGGTAATGTATTCACATGCTGGACAAGGAATTAATCCTGTATTATATGCTAGGAGAAGTACATGGATATTTAAGGTCTAATGATCAATATCTCAAGATTAAATGATCAAGATCTCAAGATTAAATGATCAAGATCTCAAGATCAAATGATCAAGATCAAATGATCAAGATCAAATGATCAAGATCAAATGATCAAGATCAAATGATCAAGATCAAATGAATCAAATGGGTCTAATGATCAATATCTCAAGATTAAATGATCAAGATCTCAAGATCAAATTATCAAAATCAAATGATCAAGATCAAATGATCAAGCTCAAATGATCAGGATCAAATGATCAGGATCAAATGATCAAGATCTCAAGATCAAATGATCAAGATCTTAAGACCAAATGATCAAGAGATCAAGATCAAATGATCAAGATCTCAAGAGCTATTTATCAAAATCTCAAGATCAAATCATGAATCAACGCCCTTATGCCGCACGGACTTGTATGAACAAATTTGAGTTCGGAAAATCATTCATCCAATGGGTCCGACTGTTGTATAAAGATTCATCTGCGCGGGTCAAAAACAACGGTCACTTTTCAAATCCTGTTAACTTGTCTCGCGGTATAAAGCACGGACTTGTATATCAAAACATGGCGGAATTTCAGATTTATTCGGTATTTTCCTCAAATCGTGAGTACTTAAAAATAGCACGCTAGTCTCGGAATAGCATAGGTAATTAATTGTAAATTTACAATGCTACTGAAAACTATTAAGTTGATTTTGGGGTCTATAACGTGTGCACAAGTATCTGTCGTTTGCCTTTATCTGGTTGTGAAGTCGCGCAAGAACGACAGACCCCCACACACTAATGGTCGAAACTCTTGTAAACTCAACCACATCGCAATAATCTTCCACCGACAAGAAAACCAAGAGGAAACACAAAAAAACACTTGCCCCACATTAATATATTTATCACCGAGATAAAAAGTTGAGTTTCCGGCGTCCGTATCCTTATAACACAGCATTCACCGGGATTTCATTATCTCCGCCCGGAGGTCCTTAAAGGCTCCAGCAGGCAGTTTATAGATAGATATGGTGCGAGCTAGAGACGCCGCCATACATCAAGCCGAGGGCGGCCATGGCACGGGTTCCCATGGCTGTCGGGTTTGATGTTCTCATCCGCAGCTCGCGAGCGTCCTTGTAACTATCCCGCTAAGCCAAATGTTTTCTCGCCCATCGACAACAATAATTCAGGTTGGAATGGAGGTCTCAAGCGCAATAGGCCGCCGGACGTCGCCATCTCATCTGAGCCGACGGAAACGGGGTTTGCATCCCAGATGGTGAGCGCATTTACTGATACAATCCGCCGCGGACAACGTAAGTCAAGTCAAGTCAGGTCAAGGCCAAAATGTCTGGACCACGGCTAGTGTATGAATCTCTTCGGTATACAGTATATTTACCGTAGGACATCACGGAAGGGAATAAAGCAGTGAGTCTTGAAGTTATTAAGGCCACGTGCTTCGTGGTTCTTTCCCTCTCGCTCTCGCTCTGTTGCTTCCCTTGGTTTAATCTAATTCGCGGTTCTGCCTTGGTCCTAACGATTCGCAAACATACACCAAAACCAGCCGACCCACAGCGCTGTCGGCACTTCATACCCGGTGGAGGGTGGAGGAGAGGGGAGGGGAAACAAGGTCTGCGTGAATCACCGTGTCTCCTTCGCACATCTGCCCAATGCGTTCCCATGGCAGTCAGGATTCCGTAGTACACCGGCTCCCTGCAGCAATCCGGCTTCATGTCAACGCACGCCCCGTCACGTGTAAACGAAAACAGATTACTGCAAACATGTTTGGTCCCAGTTTTCAACCAAATTCCATGGATTTTACGCATTTGCACCATGATTCCTGCGTTAACGAGCAACTTCTGCCAGTTACTAGATCTATCTTGTCCGTTAGCTTCAATTCTATCAATTCCGCTGGGCGCAAGTTCATGGCCCTAATCTAATCATGTTTATGTTAAGTGTCGTGTTGAATAACCCACTATTTAAAATAATAACTTCATTATTATTGGAAGGATCCCGCCTATTATTTGGCGTCCTCACGCACACGAAGTTACACGATCATCATATGGTTCACGGCTGGGAACATCTGAAACAATAAAAACCTCTACACAAAACGAAGACCAAATCGAGCAGTGCACAGAATGATCAACTTATTTGACCTTTGACCTGTCTGCCGATGGCGGGGATTGGCCAAATATCACTTGGTTGAGCGGGCGACGTTGTATCAATAGATAATATATCAGGGGTTACGGGAACCATCTTTAACCAGCTCCCCTAGTCACGGACCCGAACGCCCGAGAAAACAAGGCAGACCTTTGATAGATATATTGCCTCTGCCTCCGGGCAGCCACGGAGGCGCTCGGAAAACAAGCGAGTTATGGGAAACCGGGGGCTATGTGCTGGGTAGGAGGGGACGGAAGGATAAGGAGCTAGTAGAGGAGGGGGTAGGTGGATGGGGGAGGGGGCCGTGGGGGTACAGCATTAGACGGTGGATAGATATAACGACGGTTATAGCAAAAACGCTGCGAGGGATGTGGCGTGGATATGTCAGCTAAGATACGATGTTTATCAATTCAAGCACACTGTTATGATTCCTTGCCATGCAGATACAACTCGCGCTCCATCAAGCCTAGCCCGTTTAACGGCAGATTTGTGTGGATCTAAATACTATAATAATATTACAAGACGTCGTTTGTCGGGAGGAACCGAACAAAAATGAGGAAGCATTGGCAATGAACAACCCACGTCGATAACGTCGAGGGACAAGCCAGCGTAAAGACACAGGGTGTCAGTGTGTTGGTGTCAAGGGAATGGCTTCCACAATCCTCGTATGCTCGTTCAAGATGCAACAAGAACAGACATAAAATATCTGGGCACACCACACAATGTGACTGTGACGTCACAATGTTTGATCTGATGTCACTAAATTAATGACCCATATTTAGATGGACTACATTATCGATGTTATCGGACACAACATACGGGTATAGAGCCACTTATATATAAACCCCACAAACTGCACAATTTCCATATATATATATACATACATATATATATCCGGATATATATTTACATCTCGTGATATATCTATGTTTGTGTATGCCGCTGGCGATAACGTGTGCAGTGGCGGTCACTTATCTATATACCCAAAGCCTATAATATGGGTCAAGATTTATGGTTTCCCTGAGTTTGGTATTGTTTTAACCTTCCGACAGTCCACATGGTGTGAAGCAGCCGCCATGTTGGACTTATTGGCTCGCCACCCCGTGGACAGGAACCGGAAACCCACCGGGACGGGCGATGATAGAGAGTGAGGGGTTGGGGTGGGTGGGTGGGTGAGGCGGGGCGGATTGATGAGTAGGAGTCGGCTGGGGTGATGTGGGGTCGTGTTGGGGGTTAGGCTTGACGGCGGCGGTGATCGGGTGTAGTGGGATGGGTGGGGTGGGGTGGGAAGGGGTGGGGTGGGGTGGGAAGGGGTGGGGTGGGGTTTTTGTGGATTTTTTGTGGGATGGGGTGGGGTTGGGTGGGGTGGGGTGGGCTGATGCGGGGTGGAGTCATTAAAAAAGCACAGTCGCTGCCCCCTCCCCCCCCCCCACCCTCATAAACACCACACTTTACCGTATCTCTCTTCCTATTCTACTCTGTCCCGCTTTATATATTTTTCATATGCCATATGTAGATGGCAGATGACAGGTGGTAGATGGCAGATGACAGGTGGTAGGTGGCGGGTGGCAGGTGGTAGATGGCAGGTGGCAGGTGGCAAGTGGTAGATGGTAGATGGCAGATGGCAGGTGGCAGGCGGCAAGTGGTAGATGGTAAATGGCAGGTGCAGGTGGTAGGTGGTAGATGGTAGATGGTAGATGGCAGATGGCAGGTACCAGGAACAGGTGGTATGTGGCAGGTGGTATATGACAGGTGGTAGGTGGCAGGTGGTAGATGACATGTGGCAGGTAATAAATGACGGGTGGTAGGTGGCAGGTGCTAGTTGGCAGGTGGATCCGTGACAGGTTGTATGTGGCCGATGGTCCAAGTCCAGTCAGTTCAAACTGAGGCAAGAACGCATGAACCAAACGTTTAATTGCTTCTCGCCCCGGCTCTCCCACCACCCACCGATTTACATCCGCTGCACAACCATCGGAGCCTATTTCCATTCCAGTTGCTCCCCCTACCCTGCCACCCACCATTCGCCCGCCTTCCTATCCTATAGCCTTGATACCTCATTCAATCAACCTGGCCTTCTTTTCCATTCGATTTCAGCATTGCTAGCTTCTTGGCCGAACCCCAATGTAGCCCCCCCCCCCCCCACCACCGCCTCCTCCCCACCCAAGACACTTCCCCGTTTCCCTTCCCTTCTTTTGTCTGCAGTCCAGTGCACTGCAAGCGAACAACCATATATACATATCCAACCCCCCCCCCCTCCCTCCGTGGCAAGCCGACCCCCCCCCCAGTATTGGCCCCTTGACCCCGCAGTGGCCGCTACCCCAAGGGCCGGTGAACAGGACCGTCGTGCCAACAGTCCACACGCTCTCCGGAACCGCACGCAACTCGGCGGAGGACGGTACCCCGGGGGTGGGGGAGGGTTAGGGGGTAGGGTGGGGTAGAGTGGGGGTAGGAGTGTGGGTGGGGGTGAAGGTTGCGTTTGGGCTTGGGGTCGGGATAAGGAAGGGGTTGGGGAGGGCGTTGGGGTGAGGGAGGGATGAGGGGATAGCGTGGGGTGAGGATGGGGGTCAGGGTGATGGCGGTGGGGGCGGGGGGTGGGCATGAGCGAGTGGGGTGGTACTTTATTGGTGACCTTTCAACGCGGCGACGAGCGATACAAGGTTATAACCCTTTCGGAGGCACCGGTGGATCTGGGCTATCTTTCTCCCATTGCTTCTCGCCCCATCAGCCCCTGTACCCCACTACTTCCATCAACATCAACGCCCCCCTCTCCTCCAGCCATATACACGTAACATCCTCCAACAGCCTTGTCCCATCAGTACCACCCACCCCCTCCTCGCCCCCCCCCTCCTTCCCTACTCCCAAACACACACACACCCCCGGAAGAACCCTCAAACCGTATCCCGATCTGTTGTCGCCACTTAAAGCCACCTTCCAACACTTGACCACAAACCGCCCCCCCCCCCTCCTTGACCAGCAACCTTTCCCCTTCCCCCCTCCGGCCCACCCTCCATCCGTTGACCATCAACCTTTCCCATTTCCCCAACCCCCCACCCCCACCCCTCCCCCCCACCATACATCCGTTGACCATTAACCTTCCCCTTCCCCTTCCCCCACTTCCACCCCCCTCCGGCCCACCCTCCACCCCTCGACCATCAACCTCTTTCCCCTTCCCCCATCCGGCTCTCCCTCCATCCGTTGACCATCAACCTTTCCCCCCCCCCTCCCGCCCACCCTCCATCCATTGACCATCAACCTTCCCCTTCCCCCAACCCCACCCACTCCGGCCCACCCTCCACCTCTTGACCATCAACCTTTTCCCTCGCCCCCCCCCCTCCCGCCCACCCTCCACCCCTTGGCCATAAAGCCGTCCGTGCACCGAAGCAACTCCCCGACGGCGATGTTCACCTTCAGCCTCATTGTCCCAACTACAACCACCACTTCCCTCCCCTTCCTGCCCCGGCTCCCCTACACCCTGTCACCCATTGTTTGGTGATCACCCATTCATTTTCATTCATCACAAGCCTGTCCCAAAAAGCCCCCACCCCCCTCTGCACCTTTACTTCCCCCTCCAACCCCCCGCACCGCCCACCTCCACCACCTGCCGTCTGCCCTTTCCGGCTCTGCCCCACCCTGCCTTCCCCTGTGGCACCACTTTACCCCAGTGGCGATGACAGTGACACCATGCGACGCTCTCCGGCAGTAATAGGCATTGAAAACAACTCACCGGGTGCTAAAAGTCGACACTGGATTGATGACGTTGAACGCTAATCCTTCATGAAACTTACACTTGTCCGACACAGAGGACCGGGCCCGGACAAACAAAGGGGACCGACCAGACTAATTTACATGTCACTCTTGTACACAATGGATGCGTCATCTTTTTTTTATCTCCGTACCAGTTGACGCAGAAGTTTACGATTGGTCAATACGAGAAACTAGTTTTTGATTCATTCCATTTAGCACAACAAAGGAAACAAGTTGGATGAATAACAGATACACTTAGCGATTCTTTCGACATCTGGTGACACCTATATTTAGCAGCCTGCTCCTTGAGCGTTGTACATTTCTCCAGCCTCAAGTTATCTCCATAGTTACAGGTCAATATATATTCATGCTGAAATAGACCTTTCGTATGTCCACAAATTGCGTCCCTTGTATGTCTGTACCCGGACGAAGCTGGCGAGGTTGTGACAACAATTTGAGTAGTCCGATATAAATATTTTGCCTCTTTGTTAACGAACGCTGGGTATGGAAAGGTAAAGTGTATTCATTTTAGAATTGAACACCCTCACCCTCCTCCCCTCCCCCCCCCCCCTCCCCCCGCCGTACTCAGTCGTACTCAGTCTGGGTGTTATAAGGCATCTCTTACACAAATAATAACTCGTTTATCTGAAAGATGTTGTGACGTCAGAATTATCCCCATCGCATTATAAACCTGCACAGAATAATACCGGCACCTCATTGGATAGCTTTGATCAATATAAATATCAGTTCCTCACATTGGGTTGTTCGGTTTGGCCAAAGCATTGGAAAAATATCTGATCACGGCCTAATCCCATGCAAAGTAATTATTTCTCGCCCGTGTCTGGTAGCAATGACATCGCGTGTCTGCGAGCGACAGGCGAACAATATCAATGCGCAAAACTCAGCCACTGCTTCCTCGAATGGCAGTTGCGCCGTGTAAGCCAACCCCATACGCCGAAAAAATAGTCCCCAATTTTCCCGAGATTGAAAAAAAGTGTATGTTTGTGGCTTTTTTTTTTCTCATCAAGCGGAGAACATCTTGCAGGATCGTTTCTTCTCTTTGCCCACGGCATCGCAGCCATCCGACCAGTTGGCGAGAAGAAAGGCAGTGCAAAGAGTGCCCCTAAAACATTTAATGACATATGGTAAGATGGCATTATGGGCGCAGGAGTCACACGGATCTATTACATGGGAAGGCTGTGTGGTCTCCGCGTCCTGTGACCATGCACGAATAAATAAGCAAGGGCTTGGTTACAATCGCATATGCTCCGGCTAATCTTTCTGGTTCAACTTCTGATTTCATGCTGTTGTGGTTTGACTTATCGGTTTTGCATTTCATGGTAAGAGGCAGACGCGTGAGGCAGCGGGGACATGTACGCTGTATATTTAAGTTAAAGGCGGCATGCTGTCTTATTAATAATGTCAAAACCGCCTTGTCGCAGAGCCATCAGGTGCGGTCTATCTTCGATGTTCGACCCCAGGAAATGCAAATATTGTTGTAAATGCTAGCATGAGCAATACGTGAGGTATGCTGAAACAATGGTCCTCCCTAACATGGAAGAGCGACCAAATGCGTAAACATCCGCCACTGTAAACCAAAATCATAAGCCATTCAAATCGAATTTTTTACCATTCTCACACAACACGCGTCTAAACACCGGAAAAACGAACACATCATTTAATAATAAAATAATAAAATAGCAACAAACCAAAAATAGGCGACTTACCTGAGATGTGGGTAACCACGATGACGCAGGCCAGAAGCCATCGAAGCCAGCCATCTGGGCTGGACTTGGCCGTGGGTCTGGGGTAGCCGTGGGTGGGTGGGCCCTCTGCGGGGCCTGGAGCCTGTGCTGGGCGGGGCATGGCCGCCTGGGGCGCCGCCCACGGGGGGACGGTCGAGGGTCCCCAAGACGGCGACCCCGCCTCCAGCCTCTGCTTCCTCGAGGGTGCCATGGCGTTGTCCCTAGTCCTCATGCCCTTGTCCTTATCACAGATGACACCAATGGGATATCCACTATATATATATATTTATATATATATTTATGTGTGTGTGTACGAGGCTGGGCTGTGTTCGTTCCAGGGACGTGAGGCGTGAGAAGGTAATGGTATAGAATATATTCAGCAGCTGTACTAATACCAGCACCACTCCAATCCTAGCAGTAGTACTGGCGGCCCCGTACGATGTGTTGTGTGTTATCGTACGAGCGGCGATTGGCGCTTGTTATTTTACCAATTATCTTCCCCGCTTTGAGAATTGTCGCAATTGACAGCAATTTTTCCTATGCAGTGACATATATTCCAGCATTCGGCTCAACGAATTCAATCAGAAACGACGAAGGAAATGCTTCGGAAGTGGTCCAAATTTCAGCTAATCCTCACGTCGAGGGGCTGGGTGGCATCTCGCATCGCCACAGCCACCACCACCACCATCACCACCCGTACCGCAACCACCACCGGCAGCATGTATGTATGTATGTATCCGATACCCGAGCCACGACCACCGACACAATGCGATTAATCAAAGCAGTCTTTCGACCCTTTCCGGTATGTTTTTGGTCTACACACCTGCTTCCTTCGTGACCACACCAATCCAACACACACACACACACACATGGGATTAACTCGTTCGAGGTGAAGCTGAAGGGATGACGACCTCACCCAGCATTCAGTGCCTGCCGGGGTTTGTCTCCGGAATCCGCTTTTGCAGGTTCGTGGCACGTGGCCACAGAATCGGCTAAAGAGGCGGTGCTAGAAATGCTCGACGTGGTATCCAGCGGGCCGAAGAAGATCTGCGGGTCTATCCAAGCTGTCAAAACAGGCGGTCTCCCTACCAATCGGGGTAAAGTCGATCACTGGAGGTGCCTCGCAAGGCACATGTCTATTTTTCTAACCCTATCCTTCGTTATAATGCAATCCTCGCAACCTCCGTGGCCCCGCTACGTCTGTGTGGGGCTCCCACCCTCTTTTCTACCTTCCTCCCTACCTCCCTTCTCAGCCCCGCGACGCCCCTGCCTTTCTTCGCCGTCGTCTCTTCCCGCTGTAAAATCCTCATCAGCTCATCACAAACGGTGCCTAGGGGTGATTGTAAACCGGTGCGGGTGAGGAAGATGGAATAGGGGCTGGGTGGGGTGGGGGCGGCGGGGGGGTGGGCGTGGCCAGTGGGAGGGGGCCACGGCTATCAGCGGGGTGGCGGGGGGGGGGGCGGGGGTGATGAGGGTGACGACGTCAGGGAATCCTGGAATCCGTCCGCCGCCGCTGGCGCCGCTCTCTGGAGCCGCACAGGTAAGCTCATTCGGGACAGGTGATCCTGGAAGACTCCGCGCGCTCCGTCCGGGCGAGCGATGGGTTACAGATCCATGGAGAAGGATGACGCCGCCGGATCCGGCTCCGCGCACTCCCAGGATGCTTCACTCCCGGGGGAAGGAATCCCGATGCATTGGCTCCAGATCGGTTGGTTCCCGATTGGCTCTGCACTGGTGGGCTCCGCAATCATCAGCTCTCAGAGTTCAGCTCCTGGAATGGGGCAAAATTCGAAACATGTTGAAGTTCCAAAATACAGCGTGAAACATGTATACATTATGCACATATATACGGAAGGGAAATAAATCTTGATTACAGCTGTGTTTACAGAAGACTGTAAAGACATACTTACTTACTTACTTGTCTGTTTGTATTCAGATTAAGGACTGGCAATGAAGGTTTAACGACAGGCGTCACTTTGTAGTCGTCGCTCGCCTCATCTGGATCTGATTTGGCGCTTTAATACGATAACGGCTCGCCCCCCCCCCCCCACACACAGTGCCACTTCCCACGTCATGCTGTAAACAACCTCCCACACACCGTGCCACCTCTCAAGTCATGCTGCAAACAACCTCCCCCACAGCGTGTCGCCTCCCAAGTCATGCTGTAAACAACCTCCCACACACCGTGTCACCTCCCAGGTCATGCTGTAAACAACCTCCCCAACAGCGTGTCGCCTCTCAAGTCATGCTGTAAACAACCTCCCCCACAGCGTGTCGCCTCTCAAGTCATGCTGTAAACAACCTCCCACACACCGTGTCACCTCCCAGGTCATGCTGTAAACAACCTCCCCAACAGCGTGTCGCCTCTCAAGTCATGCTGTAAACAACCTCCCCAACAGCGTGTCGCCTCCCAAGTCATGCTGTAAACAACCTCCCACACACCGTGTCACCTCCCAGGTCATGCTGTAAATAACCTCCCACACACCGTGTCACCTCCCAAGTCATGCTGTAAACAACCTTCCACACACCGTGTCACCTCCCAAGTCATGCTGTAAACAACCTCCCACACACCGTGTCACCTCCCAAGTCATGCTGTAAACAACCTCCCACACACCGTGTCACCTCCCAAGTCTAGCTGTAAACAACCTCCCACACACCGTGTCACCTCCCAAGTCTAGCTGTAAACAACCTCCCACACACCGTGTCACCTCCCAAGTCTTGCTGTAAACAACCTCCCACACACCGTGCCACCTCCCACGTCATGCTGTAAACAACCTCCCACACACCGTGTCACCTCCCAAGTCTAGCTGTAAACAACCTCCCACACACCGTGTCACCTCCCAAGTCTAGCTGTAAACAACCTCCCCCCACACCGTGCCACCTCCCAAGTCATGCTGTAAACAACCTCCCCCACAGCGTGCCACCTTCCAATTCATGCTGTAAGCACCCCTTCCCCTCCCCTACACACACCCACCGTGTCCGGTACATGCACTTCCCGGTAGATCTAGACTCACATGTCTCTGTGTTACCCTTCGGAATCCGTCTTTCATCCATTAGCTATCATCTGCTTTCAATCAATGAATTAGCTTCCTCTCCTGATCTTTGTGATATTCTACACCTCGCTTTGTGGCTTTGTTCTTTCTATTTTGTTCAATGAAAGTATATTCTAATACGAACCACAGTGTACCTTGGCAAAACCGCTTTGAAATGATTTATGGGAAGGGCGGAAAGCCTAATTCGGATGGTGGCCCGGCAGTGTCAAGGAGCAATCCCTCCCAACAGATAGAGTTGTGGCACCACTTACTCTCCCCACCCCACCCCAAGCCACTTACCCCCCACCCTCACCCCTGCCACTCAAGCCCATCCCTCTCCACCCCCGCCACTCACCCCTCCCCCTGCCACTCAACCCCATCCCTCTCCACCCCACCACTCAGCCCTCCCCCCTGCCACTCAACCCCATCCCTCTCCACCCCCGCCACTCACCCCTCCCCCTGCCACTCAACCCCATCCCTCTCCACCCCCGCCACTTACCCCCCCCCCCCGGTACTCAACCCCATCCACTCCCGCCACTCACCCCTCCCCCCGCAACTCACCCCCATCCCTCTCTCCAACTCAATCCCTCTTAACCCTCCGCCCCTCCCAGCCACTCACACCTCCCCCCTTCCCCCCCCCTCCCCTGCCCGCCCGCCCGCCCGCCGGCCGGCCTCTCCGCCCTCTCCACCCCGTTGCCGTCGTCCAGGCCATCGCCGCTGCCGCTGCCATAAGCCCACGTGCCAGTAATTGGCCCCAGGAGGAGCCACGTATCACCCCACAAGTTCCACCCGCTTCCCAACCCCCCAACACCCCAACCTCCCAACCCCCCAACCCCCTCCTTTCCTCCTCCGTCATCCCCAGACAAGCGGGAGGTGGATGCGGTGGTGGGTGGAGGAGATGGAGGCCCCTGCAGACCACAGCTGGGTCCCCCCGGACCGCCATCTGACGACTCCCGCGCCACTTGGAAACACCAATTAGAGGAAATGTGACTCGCGCCGCGTCAATAGCATTGAGTCACCTTCGGTGGCTGGCCCTTAAGGACGGAGGTGTCATATTACGGCGGCACAGGGGACGCACCGTCACTCAGCCTACGTGGTAGGGCAGTTTACCTCTATATGTGGATCCCATGCTTGTCAACACGTGGTAGGACATTTGGCGCCTCTGGCACCTAGTTTAGGGTCATTTTATTGCCGCCTCGCGCTGTCCCACTTCACCCTCGTGGACACATCACTTGTCCCCAAGTGTATAGGCATGGGTCTCCCCCGGGGTGGGGGTGGAGTGGGGGTATGGATGGGGGTGGAGTGGGGGTAGGGGGAGGGGTGGAGTGGGGGTAGGGGTGGGGGTGGAGTGTGGGTAAGGGGAGGGGAAAATACCCCCTTCCCCCTCCCCGTCCCCAATACAAATATTGGAGAGTGACGAGTATCGTTTGCTCCCTCTACGATACCCTTCGCACCGTCCATTCCTGAACAATTAAGATCCCTTCCCCAACCCCTTACCACCCACGACCTCACATTGCGTCAGTTTGTGGAGAGATAAGGTCGGTAGTATTCAGAACCCTGTACCCCCGCTCCCCCCCCCCCCCCGCCCCCCAGCCCGCCTACACCCACACTCACACCCACACCCACAAGGGCCGGCGCGACAGCTCAGTGGGCTAGAGCGCTCGCATTGAGTGCTCTGGTCACCTGAGCGCCTAACGGCACGTGGGTCGGTGGTTCGAGCCCTGCTGTGGTCATGTCTGTGTGATCGCAGGATAAAGATCCCATGCCTTTCTTCGTAAAGACACACCCACACCTACACATTCCCCGTTGTTCTTCCACCCAGGCCACCAGTCACCAAAGATGATTTAAGACGACTTCGCGTTCACCCTCCCAGCGGCATAGCTGCTCCGTAGGTAACCCATCAGGCTGTAACAGAGTGTGCTGTGATGTGCTGGGCCAGTGCTTGCGAATCTGACCTCTGCAAATGTCTAGAGGATAAATATCCCTCAAATGTCTTTCTGTGCAATGAGTATATGGTGTTACAAGGCGACATGACTCTGCTCTTCCCTGTCCCTGCCCAATATCGCGATATGACCTAATATATATCTTAAAACGTTAAACCAACCAACCAACCAACCAACGAAATTTTCCTCGTCGCGGGAGGTTTTCCGGACCCTGTGTCCAGCCTTTATGTGTACATGTACTAAGACAGACCGTATATACATCGCCTACAAGGAGATCACTTTCTCTCAACCCAGCCGCATATCGTCTTCACCAGGAGACAGCATGTCATCCTTCTTGTGTCGCCCCCGATTACCCCCACCACACCCCGCCGCCTGCAACGGCCCCCCCTCCTGTCCCTCCTCCTAGACCCCCTCCCCTCCCCATCCTTCCCTCCTCCTAGACCCCCTGCCCTCGCCCACCCTCCCCTCGCTGGCGCCTCCAGTGTTGTGATTATGGATATCTGGTGTGATAAGTGGACGGTGGGGGAAGATTGGGCGCCACGTGGCGTCATGTCTTATGGAGGGACCGGTCACTGTTTGAGACCACACGATTCTGCGGGCCTCAACCACGTGGCTTCAGGTCTTATGGAGGGACCGGTCACTGTTTGAGACCACACGACTCTGCGGGCCTCAACCACGTGGCGTCATGTCTTATGGAGGGACCGGTCACTGTTTGAGACCACACGACTCTGCGGGCCTCAACCACGTGGCGTCATGTCTTATGGAGGGACCGGTCACTGTTTGAGACCACACGACTCTGCGGGCCTCAACCACGTGGCGTCATGTCTTATGGAGGGACCGGTCACTGTTTGAGACCACACGACTCTGCGGGCCTCAACCACGTGGCTTCATGTCTTATGGAGGGACCGGTCACTGTTTGAGACCACACGACTCTGCGGGCCTCAACCACGTGGCGTCATGTCTTATGGAGGGACCGGTCACTGTTTGAGACCACACGACTCTGCGGGCCTCAACCACGTGGCGTCATGTCTTATGGAAGGACCGGTCACTGTTTGAGACCACACGACTCTGCGGGCCTCAACCACGTGGCGTCATGTCTTATGGAGGGACCGGTCACTGTTTGAGATCACACGACTCTGCGGGCCCCAACCACGTGGCTTCATGTCTTATGGAGGGACCGGTCACTGTTTGAGACCACACGACTCTGCGGGCCTCAACCACGTGGCGTCATGTCTTATGGAAGGACCGGTCACTGTTTGAGACCACACGACTCTGCGGGCCTCAACCACGTGGCTTCATGTCTTATGGAGGGACCGGTCACTGTTTGAGACCACACGACTCTGCGGGCCTCAACCACGTGGCTTCATGTCTTATGGAGGGACCGGTCACTGTTTGAGACCACACGACTCTGCGGGCCTCAACCACGTGGCGTCATGTCTTATGGAGGGACCGGTCACTGAGACCACACGGCTCGGCGGGCCTCAACCACGTGGCTTCATGTCTTATGGAGGGACCGGTCACTGTTTGAGACCACACGGCTCGGCGGGCCTCAACCACGTGGCGTCATGTCTTATGGAGGGACCGGTCACTGTTTGAGACCACACGGCTCGGCGGGCCTCAACCACGTGGCTTCTTGTCTTATGAAAGGACCGGTCACTGTTTGAGACCACACGACTCTGCGGGCCTCAACCACGTGGCGTCATGTCTTATGGAGGGACCGGTCACTGTTTGAGACCACACGACTCTGCGGGCCTCAACCACGTGGCTTCATGTCTTATGGAGGGACCGGTCAGTGTTTGAGACCACACGACTCTGCGGGCCTCAACCACGTGACGTCATGTCTTATGAAAGGACCGGTCACTGTTTGAGACCACACGACTCTGCGGGCCTCAACCACGTGGCGTCATGTCTTATGAAAGGACCGGTCACTGTTTGAGACCACACGACTCTGCGGGCCTCAACCACGTGGCGTCATGTCTTATGGAGGGACCGGTCACTGTTTGAGACCACACGACTCTGCGGGCCTCAACCACGTGGCTTCATGTCTTATGGAGGGACCGGTCACTGTTTGAGACCACACGGCTCTGCGGGCCTCAACCACGTGGCTTCATGTCTTATGGAGGGACCGGTCACTGTTTGAGACCACACGACTCTGCGGGCCTCAACCACGTGGCTTCATGTCTTATGGAGGGACCGGTCACTGTTTGAGACCACACGACTCTGCGGGCCTCAACCACGTGGCTTCATGTCTTATGGAGGGACCGGTCACTGTTTGAGATCACACGGCTCTGCGGGCCTCAACCACGTGGCTTCATGTCTTATGGAGGGACCGGTCACTGTTTGAGACCACACGACTCTGCGGGCCTCAACCACGTGGCTTCATGTCTTATGGAGGGACCGGTCACTGTTTGAGACCACACGGCTCGGCGGGCCTCAACCACGTGGCGTCATGTCTTATGGAGGGACCGGTCACTCTTTGAGACCACACGACTCTGCGGGCCTCAACCACGTGGCTTCATGTCTTATGGAGGGACCGGTCACTGTTTGAGACCACACGACTCTGCGAGCCTCAACCACGTGGCTTCATGTCTTATGGAGGGACCGGTCACTGTTTGAGATCACACGGCTCTGCGGGCCTCAACCACGTGGCGTCATGTCTTATGGAGGGACCGGTCACTGTTTGAAACCACACGACTCTGCGGGCCTCAACCACGTGGCTTCATGTCTTATGGAGGGACCGGTCACTGTTTGAGATCACACGGCTCTGCGGGCCTCAACCACGTCGCTTCATGTCTTATGGAGGGACCGGTCACTGTTTGAGATCACACGGCTCTGCGGGCCTCAACCACGTCGCTTCATGTCTTATGGAGGGACCGGTCACTGTTTGAGACCACACGACTTTGCGAGCCTCAACCACGTGGCTTCATGTCTTATGGAGGGACCGGTCACTGTTTCAGATCACACGGCTCTCCGGGCCTCAACCACGTCGCTTCATGTCTTATGGAGGGACCGGTCACTGTTTGAGATCACACGGCTCTGCGGGCCTCAACCACGTGGCTTCATGTCTTATGGAGGGACCGGTCACTGTTTGAGACCACACGACTCTGCGGGCCTCAACCACGTGGCGTCATGTCTTATGGAGGGACCGGTCACTGTTTGAGACCACACGACTCTGCGGGCTTCAACCACGTGGCGTCATGTCTTATGGAGGGACCGGTCACTGTTTGAGACCACACGACTCTGCGGGCCTCAACCACGTGGCTTCATGTCTTATGGAAGGACCGGTCACTGTTTGAGACCACACGACTCTGCGGGCCTCAACCACGTGGCGTCATGTCTTATGGAGGGACCGGTCACTGTTTGAGACCACACGACTCTGCGGGCCTCAACCACGTGGCTTCATGTCTTATGGAAGGACCGGTCACTGTTGGAGACCACACGACTCTGCGGGCCTCAACCACGTGGCTTCATGTCTTATGGAGGGACCGGTCACTGTTTGAGACCACACGACTCTGCGGGCCTCAACCACGTGGCGTCATGTCTTATGGAGGGACCGGTCACTGTTTGAGACCACACGGCTCGGCGGGCCTCAACCACGTGGCTTCATGTCTTATGGAGGGACCGGTCACTGTTTGAGACCACACGGCTCGGCGGGCCTCAACCACGTGGCGTCATGTCTTATGGAGGGACCGGTCACTGTTTGAGACCACACGGCTCGGCGGGCCTCAACCACGTGGCTTCTTGTCTTATGAAAGGACCGGTCACTGTTTGAGACCACACGACTCTGCGGGCCTCAACCACGTGGCGTCATGTCTTATGGAGGGACCGGTCACTGTTTGAGACCACACGACTCTGCGGGCCTCAACCACGTGGCTTCATGTCTTATGGAGGGACCGGTCAGTGTTTGAGACCACACGACTCTGCGGGCCTCAACCACGTGACGTCATGTCTTATGAAAGGACCGGTCACTGTTTGAGACCACACGACTCTGCGGGCCTCAACCACGTGGCGTCATGTCTTATGAAAGGACCGGTCACTGTTTGAGACCACACGACTCTGCGGGCCTCAACCACGTGGCGTCATGTCTTATGGAGGGACCGGTCACTGTTTGAGACCACACGACTCTGCGGGCCTCAACCACGTGGCTTCATGTCTTATGGAGGGACCGGTCACTGTTTGAGACCACACGGCTCTGCGGGCCTCAACCACGTGGCTTCATGTCTTATGGAGGGACCGGTCACTGTTTGAGACCACACGACTCTGCGGGCCTCAACCACGTGGCTTCATGTCTTATGGAGGGACCGGTCACTGTTTGAGACCACACGACTCTGCGGGCCTCAACCACGTGGCGTCATGTCTTATGGAGGGACCGGTCACTGTTTGAGATCACACGGCTCTGCGGGCCTCAACCACGTGGCTTCATGTCTTATGGAGGGACCGGTCACTGTTTGAGACCACACGACTCTGCGGGCCTCAACCACGTGGCTTCATGTCTTATGGAGGGACCGGTCACTGTTTGAGACCACACGGCTCGGCGGGCCTCAACCACGTGGCGTCATGTCTTATGGAGGGACCGGTCACTGTTTGAGACCACACGACTCTGCGGGCCTCAACCACGTGGCTTCATGTCTTATGGAGGGACCGGTCACTGTTTGAGACCACACGACTCTGCGAGCCTCAACCACGTGGCTTCATGTCTTATGGAGGGACCGGTCACTGTTTGAGATCACACGGCTCTGCGGGCCTCAACCACGTGGCGTCATGTCTTATGGAGGGACCGGTCACTGTTTGAGACCACACGACTCTGCGGGCCTCAACCACGTGGCTTCATGTCTTATGGAGGGACCGGTCACTGTTTGAGATCACACGGCTCTGCGGGCCTCAACCACGTCGCTTCATGTCTTATGGAGGGACCGGTCACTGTTTGAGATCACACGGCTCTGCGGGCCTCAACCACGTCGCTTCATGTCTTATGGAGGGACCGGTCACTGTTTGAGACCACACGACTCTGCGAGCCTCAACCACGTGGCTTCATGTCTTATGGAGGGACCGGTCACTGTTTGAGATCACACGGCTCTGCGGGCCTCAACCACGTCGCTTCATGTCTTATGGAGGGACCGGCCACTGTTTGAGATCACACGGCTCTGCGGGCCTCAACCACGTGGCTTCATGTCTTATGGAGGGACCGGTCACTGTTTGAGACCACACGACTCTGCGGGCCTCAACCACGTGGCGTCATGTCTTATGGAGGGACCGGTCACTGTTTGAGACCACACGACTCTGCGGGCCTCAACCACGTGGCGTCATGTCTTATGGAGGGACCGGTCACTGTTTGAGACCACACGACTCTGCGGGCCTCAACCACGTGGCTTCATGTCTTATGGAAGGACCGGTCACTGTTTGAGACCACACGACTCTGCGGGCCTCAACCACGTGGCGTCATGTCTTATGGAGGGACCGGTCACTGTTTGAGACCACACGACTCTGCGGGCCTCAACCACGTGGCTTCATGTCTTATGGAAGGACCGGTCACTGTTGGAGACCACACGACTCTGCGGGCCTCAACCACGTGGCTTCATGTCTTATGGAGGGACCGGTCACTGTTTGAGACCACACGGCTCTGTCGGCCTGAACCACGTGGCTTCATGTTTTATGGAGGGACCGGTCACTGTTTGAGACCACACGGCTCTGCGGGCCTCAACCACGTGGCGTCATGTCTTATGGAGGGACCGGTCACTGTTTGAGACCACACGGCTCGGCGGGCCTCAACCACGTGGCTTCTTGTCTTATGGAGGGACCGGTCACTGTTTGAGACCACACGACTCTGTCGGCCTCAACCACGTGGCTTCATGTCTTATGGAGGGACCGGTCACTGTTTGAGATCACACGGCTCTGCGGGCCTCAACCACGTGGCTTCATGTCTTATGGAGGGACCGGTCACTGTTTGAGACCACACGGCTCGGCGGGCCTCAACCACGTGGCGTCATGTCTTATGGAGGGACCGGTCACTGTTTGAGATCACACGGCTCGGCGGGCCTCAACCACGTCGCTTCATGTCTTATGGAGGGACCGGTCACTGTTTGAGACCACACGACTCTGTGGGCCTCAACCACGTGGCTTCATGTCTTATGGAGAGACCGGTCACTGTTTGAGACCACACGGCTCTGCGGGCCTCAACCACGTGGCTTCATGTCTTATGGAGGGACCGGTCACTGTTTGAGACCACACGACTCTGCGGGCCTCAACCACGTGGCTTCATGTTTTATGGAAGGACCGGTCACTGTTTGAGACCACACGACTCAGCGGGCCTCAACCACGTGGCGTCATGTCTTATGGAGGGACCGGTCACTGTTTGAGACCACACGACTCAGCGGGCCTCAACCACGTGGCTTCAGGTCTTATGGGTCTTATGGAGGGACCGGTCACTGTTTGAGACCACACGACTCTGCGGGCCTCAACCACGTGGCTTCAGGTCTTATGGAGGGACCGGTCACTGTTTGAGACCACACGACTCTGCGGGCCTCAACCACGTGGCGTTATGTCTTATGAAAGGACCGGTCACTCTTTGAGACCACACGGCTCTGCGAGCCTCAACCACGTGGCTTCATGTCTTATGGAGGGACCGGTCACTGTTTGAGACCACACGGCTCTGCGAGCCTCAACCACGTGGCGTCATGTGTTATAGAGGGACCGGTCACTGTTTGAGACCACACGGCTCTGCGGGCCTCAACCACGTGGCTTCATGTCTTATGGAGGGATCGGTCACTGTTTGAGATCACACGACTCTGCGAGCCTCAACCACGTGGCTTCATGTCTTATGGAGGGACCGGTCACTGTTTAAGACCACACGACTCTGCGGGCCCCAACCACGTGGCTTCATGTCTTATGGAGGGACCGGTCACTGTTTGAGACCACACGGCTCTGCGGGCCTCAACCACGTGGCTTCATGTCTTATGGAGGGACCGGTCACTGTTTGAGACCACACGACTCTGCGGGCCTCAACCACGTGGCTTCATGTCTTATGGAGGGACCGGTCACTGTTTGAGACCACACGGCTCTGCGGGCCTCAACCACGTGGCTTCATGTCTTATGGAGGGACCGGTCACTGTTTGAGACCACACGACTCTGCGGGCCTCAACTACGTGGCGTCATGTCTTATGGAGGGACCGGTCACTGTTTGAGACCACACGACTCTGCGGGCCTCAACCACGTGGCTTCATGTCTTATGGAGGGACCGGTCACTGTTTGAGACCACACGACTCTGCGGGCCTCAACCACGTGGCTTCATGTCTTATGGAGGGACCGGTCACTGTTTGAGACCACACGGCTCGGCGGGCCTCAACCACGTGGCGTCATGTCTTATGGAGGGACCGGTCACTGTTTGAGACCACACGGCTCTGCGAGCCTCAACCACGTGGCTTCATGTCTTATGGAGGGACCGGTCACTGTTTGAGACCACACGGCTCTGCGGGCCTCAACCACGTGGCTTCATGTCTTATGGAGGGACCGGTCACTGTTTGAGACCACACGACTCTGCGGGCCTCAACCACGTGGCGTCATGTCTTATGGAGGGACCGGTCACTGTTTGAGACCACACGACTCTGCGGGCCTCAACCACGTGGCTTCATATCTTATGGAGGGACCGGTCACTGTTTGAGATCACACGACTCTGCGAGCCTCAACCACGTGGCGTCATGTCTTATGGAGGGACCGGTCACTGTTTGAGACCACACGACTCTGCGGGCCTCAACCACGTGGCTTCATGTCTTATGGAGGGACCGGTCACTGTTTGAGACCACACGACTCTGCGAGCCTCAACCACGTGGCGTCATGTCTTATGGAGGGACCGGTCAGTGTTTACGAACACACGGTTGCTAGGCACACACGTCATAGTCATATAATATCCGGATAGGTTGACAATGATTTAATAATACATACCTAACTTAAATTTATAAATCCTGGATATTTAATTATGGTCTAAGTTATTTCTTATGTCATTTGCATATGCATAATTACTCAGATCTTTGTTTAATTGTTGTTATGCGTTAAAATGTTCAAAAATACCACTTATCTTATGAGTAAATCGTTCGCATAGTGCGGTGCCTAGCGGCTGATAGAAGCTGTAATTTCCATCAGTAAATGTACCAAAAATGTAATTTCCAGTAAATGTACCAAAAATGTAATTTCCAGTAAATGTACCAAGAATGTAATTTCTTTTTCTTGGATCTGTTTACCATCAATTTTGCCTTAGTTTACATGTATTAGTTTGGGATTCTTTTTAACGCAATCGCTTCCGTGGTGAACACGCGCCCGAAGGCCTACCTTTAAATATCCGCGGGGCATCATCGCCAAGCAAAGAAGTCTATCGACGCCGTATTTCGGGGTCGCGTTTCGACGCGCCGACATTGATTACAACGATACGGAACCGAGCATTTATTTACTATTGGCTTGCCATAAGTGGTCCCAGTAGGACCTGCAGGACCATCCACTTAACTGGAGCCTCCGTGAACGGTATGACCCTCTCTGGAAGCTCCTCTCTCAGCTGATGGGAGGTATTGGTTCCTGTTTCGATTGAAAATAATATTTGTCAGGGCGCCCGGCCACTTCCGGTGAATCTAACGGCGACGGTATGCTCCATGTAGGGGGCGCCACATCCGTTACAACGATAATGTTGCATTCCGCCCGCAACCGGCCAAGATGACTTGGAGCGGGAGTGGTGTGGGTGCCCAGTGGTTTCAAATGTCGCACGCCAGGCCGCTGCGCAGTTTGAACAAATCTCTCACACGAACTACTGCCGTTTAAAAAGTGAATTGCCCTTAAATCAGCTCTGGCCACAAAAGGGCAAAGTTTTTATAGCAATGCGGGATTGCAGATTTTATTATGGACCCATGCCTTGTGGCTCACCCTCTACCCCCCCTCCCCCTTTCCTTCCCGAAAGTACGATTTTCGGTCGTTGCTGCTCACCGCCCCCCCCCACCACCTCCCACCACTTACCAGTCGTAATATCCTTGGTCGCTCCACACAAAGTGCGCCCCTCCCCAATCCAATGTGGATACTCCGACCCCCGCCCCGCCCACCTCTGCTTTTAAGACCCTAGACCCATCCCTGCGCTGCCGGTTTTAGCTGCAAGTGAAGCGCCACCTTCCTGGAGACGCATTTACATCAATTAACATTTAGAACCTTTCGCCAATATTTGAAATATCATTCAGAGTTAAGCTTACATCAGAAAACCGACATAAAAAAGGTCGAATCTTGATGCAAAGAATAATGAAGGAACGACTGGTCACCCCTACACACTGACACTGGGGACGACGCTGGCCTGGTCACCCCTACACACTGACACTGGGGACGACGCTGGCCTGGTCACCCCTACACACTGACACTGGGGACGACGCTGGCCTGGTCACCCCTACACACTGACACTGGGGACGACGCTGGTCTGGTGACCCCTACACACTGACACTGGGGACGACGCTGGCCTGGTCACCCCTACACACTGACACTGGGGACGACGCTGGCCTGGTGACCCCTGCACACTGACACTGGGGACGACGCTGGCCTGGTTACCCCTACACACTGACACTGGGGACGACGCTGGCCTGGTCACCCCTACACACTGACACTGGGGACGACGCTGGCCTGGTCACCCCTACACACTGACACTGGGGACGACGCTGGCCTGGTCACCCCTACACACTGACACTGGGGACGACGCTGGCCTGGTCACCCTAACACACTGACACTGGGGACGACGCTGGCCTGGTCACCCCTACACACTGACACTGGGGACGACGCTGGCCTGGTCACCCCTACACACTGACACTGGGGACGACGCTGGCCTGGTCACCCCTGCACACTGACACTGGGACGACGCTGGCCTGGTTACCCCTACACACTGAGACTGGGGACGACGCTGGTCTGGTCACCCCTACACACTGACACTGGGGACGACGCTGGCCTGGTCACCCCTACACACGGACACTGGGGACGACGCTGGTCTGGTCACCCCTACACACTGACACTGGGGACGACGCTGGCCTGGTCACCCCAACACACTGACACTGGGGACGACGCTGGCCTGGTCACCCCTACACACTGACACTGGGGACGACGCTGGCCTGGTCACTCCTACACACTGACACTGGGGACGACGCTGGCCTGGTCACCCCTACACACTGACACTGGGGACGACGCTGGCCTGGTCACCCCTACACACTGACACTGGGGACGACGCTGGCCTGGTCACCCCTACACACTGACACTGGGGACGACGCTGGCCTGGTCACCCCTACACACTGACACTGGGGACGACGCTGGCCTGGTCACCCCAACACACTGACACTGGGGACGACGTTGGCCTGGTCACCCCTGCACACTGACACTGGGGACGACGCTGGCCTGGTCACCCCTACACACTGACACTGGGGACGACGCTGGCCTGGTCACCCCAACACACTGACACTGGGGACGACGCTGGCCTGGTCACCCCTACACACTGACACTGGGGACGACGCTGGCCTGGTCACCCCTACACACTGACACTGGTGACGACGGGACAAACCGGACATCTGGGTTTTATCGGTAATACTTCTAAGTCAAAGCAAATTCATTTTCTGCAAATCAAAGTCTCGGATCCTGCAGACTGTGGTGAGATTTATGTCGGCGCCTTTATGCGTTGTCTCGGAGGCTAGCTCGGGACTAAGTCGACGGGAGGGTACCCTTAAAGGTGTGGGGGCTGGCCGTAGGGAGGAGGGGCGGGTGTGGCAGGGGTAACGGTGGTGGTGCTGGATACACTCTGACCCTCAATCGCCCATGTTACACCGAAACGCCTTCGGTCCGCCCCATATCTCTGCCCACCCCCCCCCCTTTTCATCCAAACTCCTCTTGCCACGCCCCCTCCCCCCCCCCCCCACCGAACCCGCTGCCGGGTTCAGCGCCGCCAATAGTTCTCCTTCCGTAGCTTTGATACTCCCGTCTAGAAGTTTCCAATAAAGGTCCATAACTGTCAAAGCCGTGATGAGAACGTTCGGACGCCACCCGCAACGTCGCTACGCCACGCCCCCCCACCCCTCCATCGCGTCTCTCTATCACATCTCCCCGACACGCCCCCACCCCCGCCACGACCACCATCACGTCCCCTCGCCGCCATTCTGCGCTACAATTTGTCTTCAATCTATCCATCAACCCCCCCCCCCCCACCCCTCCCACCTCTCTCCCCAGCCAGGACAGACTCGACGGTGGAGGCCAAGCCGGATGGGTGACAGATTTGCCATGAAAAAGACCACATTATTGATACGCGCCGAGCTGAAAATGAGGCTGACTCCTTGACACTCCTCTATCCCCTACCGCTGCCGCTCCCTTTCCCTCTCCCTCCCTCTCTCCCCCTCCCTGCCGCTCCCTTTCTCTCTCCCTCCCTCTCTCCCCCTCCCTGCCGCTCCCTTTCCCTCTCCCTCCCTCTCTCCCCCTCCCTGCCGCTCCCTTTCTCTCTCCCTCCATCTCTCCCCCTCCCTGCCGCTCCCTTTCCCTCTCCCTCCCTCTCTCCCCCTCCCTGCCGCTCCCTTTCCCTCTCCCTCCCTCTCTCCCCCTCCCTGCCGCTCCCTTTCTCTCTCCCTCCCTCTCTCCCCCTCCCTGCCGCTCCCTTTCTCTCTCCCTCCCTCTCTCCCCCTCCCTGCCGCTCCCGCTCCCTCTCCCCCTCCCTCTCTCCCTCTCCCTGCCGCTCCCTCTCCCTCCCTCTCCCCCTCCCTGCCGCTCCCTCTCCCTCCCTCTCTCCATCACTCGCTCCCTCAACCGCCACCTAACCCGCTCCCTCACCCTCGCCCTGTCCCTCTCCGTGGTCGAATGGGCGGTGACACAATCGTGACCTTGACCTCAAATGGTGTCTGGGCTGGAAGGGCGATAATTACCGGTGTACCTAAAGTACAAACGGCGAGGGAGGTGACCTTGCCTGCTGATGCAAGGCGAGGTGACTTTGCCTGGTGATGCAAGGGGAGGTGACCTTGCCTGCTAATGCAAGGCGAGGTGACTTTGCCTGGTGATGCAAGGGGAGGTGACCTTGCCTGGTGATGCAAGGCGAGGTGACTTTGCCTGGTGATGCAAGGGGAGGTGACCTTGCCTGGTGATGCAAGGCGAGGTGACTTTGCCTGGTGATGCAGTAGGATGTGACCTTGCCTGGTGATGCAATGGGAGGTGACTTTGCCAGGTGATGCAAGGGGAGGTGACTTTGCCTTGTGCTGCAGTAGGATGTGACCTTGCCTGGTGATGCAAGGGGAGGTGACCGTGCCTGGTGATGCAAGGGGAGGTGACCTTGCCTGCTGATGCAAGGGGAGGTGACATTGCCTAGTGATGCAAGGGGAGGTGACCTTGCCTGCTAATGCAAGGGGAGGTGACCTTGCCTGGTAATGAAAGGGGGGGTGATTTTGCCTGGTGATTCAAGGGGAGGGGACTTTGCCTGGTGATGCAAGGGGAGGTGACTTTGCCTTGTGCTGCAGTAGGATGTGACCTTGCCTGGTGATGCAAGGGGAGGTGACCGTGCCTGGTGATGCAAGGGGAGGTGACCTTGCCTGCTGATGCAAGGGGAGGTGACATTGCCTGGTGATGCAAGGGGAGGTGACCTTGCCTGCTAATGCAAGGGGAGGTGACCTTGCCTGGTAATGAAAGGGGAGGTGATTTTGCCTGGTGATGCAAGGGGAGGGGACTTTGCCTGGTGATGCAAGGGAGGTGACCTTGCCTGGTGATGCAAGGGGAGGTGACTTTGCCTAGTAATGCAAGGGAGGTGACCTTGCCTGGTGATGTAAGGGGAGGTGACTTTGCCTGGTGATGCAATGGGAGGTGACTTTGCCTGGTGATGCAAGGGGAGGTGACCTTGCCAAGTGATGCAGTGGGATGTGACCTTGCCTGGTGATGCAAGGGGAGGTGACCTTGTCTGGTGATGCAGTGGGATGTGACCTTGCCTGCTGATGCAAGGGGAGGCGACCTTGCCTGGTGATGCAAGGGGAGGTGACCTTGCCTGGTGATGCAAGGGGAGGTGACCTTGCCTGCTGATGCAGTGGGATGTGATCTTGCCTGGTGATGCAAGGGGAGGTGACCTTGTCTGGTGATGTAATGGGAGGTGACTTTGCCTGGTGATGCAAGGGGAGGTGACTTTGCCTGGTGATGCAATGGGAGGTGACCTAGCCTGGTGATGCAAGGGAAGGTGACCTTGCCTGGTGATGCAATGGGAGGTGACCTTGCCTGGTGATGCAGTGGGATGTGACCTTGCCTGGTGATGCAATGGGAGGTGACTTTGCCTGGTGATGCAAGGGGAGGTGACCTTGCCTGGTGATGCAAAGGGAGGTGACTTTGCCTGATGATGCAAGGGGAGGTGACCTTGCCTGGTGATGCAAGGGGAGGTGACTTTGCCTGGTGATGCAAGGGGAGGTGACTTTGCCTGGTGATGCAAGGGGAGGTGATCTTGCCTGGTGATGCAAGGGGATGTAACCTTGCCTGGTGATGCAGTGGGATGTGACCTTGCCTGGTGATGTAATGGGAGATGACTTTGCCTGGTGATGCAAGGGGAGGTGACCTTGCCTGGTGATGCAAGGGGAGGTGACTTTGCCTAGTGATGCAAGGGAGGTGACCTTGCATGGTGATGTAAGAGGAGGTGACTTTGCCTGGTGATGCAAGGGAAGGTGACTTTGCCTGGTAATGCAGTGGGATGCGACCTTGCTTGGTGATGCAAGGGGAGGTGACCTTGCCTGGTGATGCAGTGGGATGTGACCTTGCCTGGTGATGCAAGGGGAGGTGACTTTGCCTGGTGATGCAAGGGGAGGTGGCCTTGCCTGGTGATGCAAGGGGAGGTGACCTTGCCTGTTGATGTAAGGGAAGGTGACCTTGCCTAGCAATGCAGTGGGATGTGACTTTGCCTGGTGATGCAAGGGGATGGGACTTTGCCTGGTGATGCAATGGGAAGTGACCTTTCCTGGTGATGCTAGGGGAGGTAACTTTGCCTGGTGATGCAAGGGGAGGTGACTTTGCCTGGTGATGCAAGGGGAGGTGACCTTGCCTGGTGATGCAGTGGGATGTGACCTTGCCTGCTGATGCAAGGGGAGGTGACTTTGCCTGGTGATGCAAGGGGAGGTGACTTTGCCTGAAGATGCAAGGGGAGGTGACTTTGCCCGGTGATGCAAGGGGAGGTGATCTTGCCTGGTGATGCAAGGGGAGGTGACCTTGCCTGTTGATGTAAGGGAAGGTGACCTTGCCTAGTGATGCAGTGGGATGTGACTTTGCCTGGTGATGCAAGGGGATGGGACTTTGCCTGGTGATGCAATGGGAGGTGACCTTTCCTGGTGATGCTAGGGGAGGTGACTTTGCCTGGTGATGCAAGGGGAGGTGACTTTGCCTGGTGAAGCAAGGGGAGGTGACTTTGCCTGGTGATGCAAGGGAAGGTGACTTTGCCTGCTGATGCAAGGGGAGGTGACTTTGCCTGGTGATGCAAGGGGAGGTGACTTTGCCTGGTGACGCAAGGGGAGGTGACCTTGCCTGGTGATGCAAGGGGAGGTGACTTTTTCTGGTGATGCAAGGCGAGGTGACTTTACCTGGTGATGTAAGGGGAGGTGACCTTGCCTGGTGATGCAAGGAGAGGTGACCTTGCCTGCTGATGCAGTGGGATGTGACTTTGCCTGGTGATGCAATGGGAGGGGACTTTGCCTGGTGATGCAATGGGAGGTGAGCTTGCCTGGTGATGCAAGGGGAGGTGACTTTACCTGGTGATGCAAGGGGAGGTGACTTTGCCTGATGATGCAAGGGGAGGTGACCTTGCCTGGTGATGCAGTGGGATGTGACCTTGCCTGCTGATGCAAGGGGAGGTGACTTTGCCTGGTGATGCAAGGGGAGGTGACTTTGCCTGGTGATGCAAGGGGAGGTGACTTCGCCTGGTGATGCAAGGGGAGGTGATCTTGCCTGGTGATGCAAGGGGAGGTAACCTTGCCTGGTGATGCAGTGGGATGTGACCTTGCCTGGTGATGCAAGGGGAGGTGACTTTACCTGGTGATGCAAGGGGAGGTGACTTTGCCTGATGATGCAAGGGGAGGTGACCTTGCCTGGTGATGCAGTGGGATGTGACCTTGCCTGGTGATGCAAGGGGAGGTGACTTTGCCTGGTGATGCAAGGGGAGGTGACTTTGCCTGGTGATGCAAGGGGAGGTGACTTCGCCTGATGATGCAAGGGGAGGTGATCTTGCCTGGTGATGCAAGGGGAGGTAACCTTGCCTGGTGATGCAGTGGGAGGTGACCTTGCCTGGTGATGCAAGGGGAGGTGACTTTGCCTGGTGATGCAAGGGGAGGTGACTTTGCCTGGTGATGCAAGGGGAGGTGACTTTGCCTGGTGATGCAAGGGGAGGTGATCTTGCCTGGTGATGCAAGGGGATGTAACCTTGCCTGGTGATGCAGTGGGATGTGACCTTGCCTGGTGATGTAATGGGAGATGACTTTGCCTGGTGATGCAAGGGGAGGTGACCTTGCCTGGTGATGCAAGGGGAGGTGACTTTGCCTAGTGATGCAAGGGAGGTGACCTTGCATGGTGATGTAAGAGGAGGTGACTTTGCCTGGTGATGCAAGGGAAGGTGACTTTGCCTGGTAATGCAGTGGGATGCGACCTTGCTTGGTGATGCAAGGGGAGGTGACCTTGCCTGGTGATGCAGTGGGATGTGACCTTGCCTGGTGATGCAAGGGGAGGTGACTTTGCCTGGTGATGCAAGGGGAGGTGGCCTTGCCTGGTGATGCAAGGGGAGGTGACCTTGCCTGTTGATGTAAGGGAAGGTGACCTTGCCTAGCAATGCAGTGGGGTGTGACTTTGCCTGGTGATGCAAGGGGATGGGACTTTGCCTGGTGATGCAATGGGAGGTGACCTTTCCTGGTGATGCTAGGGGAGGTAACTTTGCCTGGTGATGCAAGGGGAGGTGACTTTGCCTGGTGATGCAAGGGGAGGTGACCTTGCCTGGTGATGCAGTGGGATGTGACCTTGCCTGCTGATGCAAGGGGAGGTGACTTTGCCTGGTGATGCAAGGGGAGGTGACTTTGCCTGATGATGCAAGGGGAGGTGACTTTGCCCGGTGATGCAAGGGGAGGTGATCTTGCCTGGTGATGCAAGGGGAGGTGACCTTGCCTGTTGATGTAAGGGAAGGTGACCTTGCCTAGTGATGCAGTGGGATGTGACTTTGCCTGGTGATGCAAGGGGATGGGACTTTGCCTGGTGATGCAATGGGAGGTGACCTTTCCTGGTGATGCTAGGGGAGGTGACTTTGCCTGGTGATGCAAGGGGAGGTGACTTTGCCTGGTGAAGCAAGGGGAGGTGACTTTGCCTGATGATGCAAGGGGAGGTGACCTTGCCTGGTGATGCAGTGGGATGTGACCTTGCCTGGTGATGCAAGGGGAGGTGACTTTGCCTGGTGATGCAAGGGGAGGTGACTTTGCCTGGTGATGCAAGGGGAGGTGACTTCGCCTGATGATGCAAGGGGAGGTGATCTTGCCTGGTGATGCAAGGGGAGGTAACCTTGCCTGGTGATGCAGTGGGAGGTGACCTTGCCTGGTGATGCAAGGGGAGGTGACTTTGCCTGGTGATGCAAGGGGAGGTGACTTTGCCTGGTGATGCAAGGGGAGGTGACTTTGCCTGGTGATGCAAGGGGAGGTGATCTTGCCTGGTGATGCAAGGGGATGTAACCTTGCCTGGTGATGCAGTGGGATGTGACCTTGCCTGGTGATGTAATGGGAGATGACTTTGCCTGGTGATGCAAGGGGAGGTGACCTTGCCTGGTGATGCAAGGGGAGGTGACTTTGCCTAGTGATGCAAGGGAGGTGACCTTGCATGGTGATGTAAGAGGAGGTGACTTTGCCTGGTGATGCAAGGGAAGGTGACTTTGCCTGGTAATGCAGTGGGATGCGACCTTGCTTGGTGATGCAAGGGGAGGTGACCTTGCCTGGTGATGCAGTGGGATGTGACCTTGCCTGGTGATGCAAGGGGAGGTGACTTTGCCTGGTGATGCAAGGGGAGGTGGCCTTGCCTGGTGATGCAAGGGGAGGTGACCTTGCCTGTTGATGTAAGGGAAGGTGACCTTGCCTAGCAATGCAGTGGGGTGTGACTTTGCCTGGTGATGCAAGGGGATGGGACTTTGCCTGGTGATGCAATGGGAGGTGACCTTTCCTGGTGATGCTAGGGGAGGTAACTTTGCCTGGTGATGCAAGGGGAGGTGACTTTGCCTGGTGATGCAAGGGGAGGTGACCTTGCCTGGTGATGCAGTGGGATGTGACCTTGCCTGCTGATGCAAGGGGAGGTGACTTTGCCTGGTGATGCAAGGGGAGGTGACTTTGCCTGATGATGCAAGGGGAGGTGACTTTGCCCGGTGATGCAAGGGGAGGTGATCTTGCCTGGTGATGCAAGGGGAGGTGACCTTGCCTGTTGATGTAAGGGAAGGTGACCTTGCCTAGTGATGCAGTGGGATGTGACTTTGCCTGGTGATGCAAGGGGATGGGACTTTGCCTGGTGATGCAATGGGAGGTGACCTTTCCTGGTGATGCTAGGGGAGGTGACTTTGCCTGGTGATGCAAGGGGAGGTGACTTTGCCTGGTGAAGCAAGGGGAGGTGACTTTGCCTGGTGATGCAAGGGAAGGTGACTTTGCCTGCTGATGCAAGGGGAGGTGACTTTGCCTGGTGATGCAAGGGGAGGTGACTTTGCCTGGTGACGCAAGGGGAGGTGACCTTGCCTGGTGATGCAAGGGGATGTGACTTTTTCTGGTGATGCAAGGCGAGGTGACTTTACCTGGTGATGTAAGGGGAGGTGACCTTGCCTGGTGATGCAAGGAGAGGTGACCTTGCCTGCTGATGCAGTGGGATGTGACTTTGCCTGGTGATGCAATGGGAGGGGACTTTGCCTGGTGATGCAATGGGAGGTGAGCTTGCCTGGTGATGCAAGGGGAGGTGACTTTACCTGGTGATGCAAGGGGAGGTGACTTTGCCTGATGATGCAAGGGGAGGTGACCTTGCCTGGTGATGCAGTGGGATGTGACCTTGCCTGCTGATGCAAGGGGAGGTGACTTTGCCTGGTGATGCAAGGGGAGGTGACTTTGCCTGGTGATGCAAGGGGAGGTGACTTCGCCTGGTGATGCAAGGGGAGGTGATCTTGCCTGGTGATGCAAGGGGAGGTAACCTTGCCTGGTGATGCAGTGGGATGTGACCTTGCCTGGTGATGCAAGGGGAGGTGACTTTACCTGGTGATGCAAGGGGAGGTGACTTTGCCTGATGATGCAAGGGGAGGTGACCTTGCCTGGTGATGCAGTGGGATGTGACCTTGCCTGGTGATGCAAGGGGAGGTGACTTTGCCTGGTGATGCAAGGGGAGGTGACTTTGCCTGGTGATGCAAGGGGAGGTGACTTCGCCTGATGATGCAAGGGGAGGTGATCTTGCCTGGTGATGCAAGGGGAGGTAACCTTGCCTGGTGATGCAGTGGGAGGTGACCTTGCCTGGTGATGCAAGGGGAGGTGACTTTGCCTGATGATGCAAGGGGAGGTGACCTTGCCTGGTGATGCAGTGGGATGTGACCTTGCTTGGTGATGCAGTGGGAGGTGATCTTGCCTGCTGATGCAAGGGGAGGTGACTTTGCCTGGTGATGCAAGGGGAGGTGACTTTGCCTGGTGATGCAAGGGGAGGTAACTTTGCCTGGTGATGCAAGGGAAGGTGACTTTGCCTGGTGATGCAATGGGATGTGACCTTGCTTGGTGATGCAAGGGGAGGTGACCTTGCCTGGTGATGCAGTGGGATGTGACCTTGCCTGCTGATGCAAGGGGAGGTGACTTTGCCTGGTGATGCAAGGGGAGGTGACCTTGCCTGGTGATGCAAGGGGAGATGACCTTGCCTGCTGATGCAGTGGGATGTGACCTTGCCTGGTGATGTAATGGGAGGTGACTTTGCCTGGTGATGCAAGGGGAGGTGACCTTGCCTGGTGATGTAATGGGATGTGACTTTGCCTGGTGATGCAAGGGGAGGTGACCTTGCCTGGCGATGCAATGGGAGGTGACCTTGCCTGGTGATGCAAGGGAAGGTGACCTTGCCTGGTGATGCAATGGGAGGTGACCTTGCCTGGTGATGCAAGGGGAGGTGACCTTGCCTGTTGATGTAAGGGAAGGTGACCTTGCCTGGTGATGCAGTGGGATGTGACTTTGCCTGGTGATGCAAGGGGATGGGACTTTGCCTGGTGATGCAATGGGAGGTGACCTTTCCTGGTGATGCTAGGGGAGGTGACTTTGCCTGGTGATGCAAGGTGAGGTGACTTTGCCTGGTGATGCAAGGGGAGGTGACCTTGCCCGGTGATGCAGTGGGATGTGACCTTGCCTGCTGATGCAAGAGGAGGTGACTTTGCCTGCTGATGCAAGGGGAGGTGACTTTGCCCGGTGATGCAAGGGGAGGTGACTTTGCCTGGTGATGCAAGGGGATGTGACTTTGCCTGGTAATGCAAGGGGAGGTGATCTTGCCTGGTGATGCAAGGGGAGGTAACCTTGCCTGGTGATGCAGTGGGATGTGACCTTGCCTGGTGATGCAAGGGGAGGTGACTTTGCCTGGTGATGCAAGGGGAGGTGACCTTGCCTGGTGATGCAGTGGGATGTGACCTTGCCTGCTGATGCACGGGGAGGTGACTTTGCCTGGTGATGCAAGGGCAGGTGACTTTGCCTGGTGATGCAAGGGGAGGTGACTTTGCCTGGTGATGCAAGGGGAGGTGACTTTGCCTGGTGACGCAATGGAAGGTGACCTTGCCTGGTTATGCAAGGGGAGGTGACTTTTTCTGGTGATGCAAGGGGAGGTGACTTTGCCTGGTGATGCAAGGGGAGGTGACCTTGCCTGGTGATGCAGTGGGATGTGACCTTGCCTGCTGTTGCAAGGGGAGGTGACTTTGCCTGGTGATGCAATGGGAGGTGACCTTGCCTGGTGATGCAAGGGGAGGTGACTGCCTGGTGATGCAAGGGGAGGTGACTTTGCCTGGTGATGCAAGGGGAGGTGACTTTGCCTGGTGACGCAAGGGGAGGTGACCTTGCCTGGTTATGCAAGGGGAGGTGACTTTTTCTGGTGATGCAAGGGGAGGTGACTTTGCCTGGTGATGCAAGGGGAGGTGACCTTGCCTCGTTATGCAGTGGGATGTGACCTTGCCTGCTGATGCAAGGGGAGGTGACTTTGCCTGGTGATGCAATGGGAGGTGACCTTGCCTGGTGATGCAAGGGGAGGTGACTTTGCCTGGTGATGCAAGGGGAGGTGACCTTGCCTGCTGATGCAAGGGGAGGGGACTTTGCCTGGTGATGCAGTGGGATGTGACCTTGTCTGCTGATGCAAGGGGAGGTGACTTTGCCTGGTGATGCAATGGGAGGTAACCTTGCCTGCTGATGCAAGGGGAGGGGAATTTGCCTGGTGATGCAGTGGGATGTGACCTTGTCTGCTGATGCAAGGGGAAGGGACTTTGCCTGGTGATGCAAGGGAAGGTGACTGGTGATGCATGGGGTCCGTGATGTAAGTCCGAATGTAGTGTTTTATCACTCGTTCCGTCGCCAACGGCACCACACGTCCGCGGGTTTAATGTATCGTTTTATGAAGCATTTAAATGCCAGCTACCATCAATGGTTGCCCTTTGATAAAATACCCAAACTGCTTTCTGCTTCAAAGAGAAAAAAATCAACCTTAATATAATTTTTCGTTTTTCCCAGTGTGGCGTCGCCGACATTCTCAACATGTTGCGTCTCTCAACATGAGAAACTCGCCACACCACACTCATAAAAACACAAAGTTGTTGGGGGGGGGGGGGGCATGATACCATGACCATTGCGCCATCCAGTTGGGGGGACTAGGTGGGGTAGTTTCGCTCCATCGGGGTGGGGCAGCTATAGTGATATAAGTGGATGTTAAATGTTAAACGCAAAGTGACTTATGGACTTTACTAATAAAATCGAACATACCAATGAGTATTCTTTCTCGGATATAATCATATCGTTAAGAACTTTACAACACAAGGATGTGGTATTGCGATGTTCCTCGTGGCTTATACAATACGATACTGTACTTTTACAACGTCGAAAGAATAAAAATGTAAGGATGAATAGGAGGTGGTATCACCCTAACATTCTGCGCCATAATACGGAAAAACGTTATGTTCTTGTCTATGCCTTCTACGTAATAAAACAGTGACGTTGCGGTTGCGTTGTTATGCCAGGCGCTCATGTCAGAAACAGATGTGCTGACAAAATATGTTGATATTCCTTGCATACATGGACATGTTATCTACTGGATAAAAAGGTGCGACGGGGGGCAGTGAAACGGAGTAATTTCTACAGTTGAAGAGATACAATGTGTGTTGAGTGAATCTGTAAAGTCATGTAAATAATATTGTCGACCTTGTTTTAGCGAAAACAACGAGATGGATACACAATCAGATAACCACCAAGAATAGTATACTACCTGTTCGAAATTTCTCAAAATGCGCCAACAATTTTGATCTATAAAGGATTAATGGTATAATGTAATGATAGTTATAGCGTTTCATGTGGGTCCACGCGAATGTTATTACCTCGTCATTACATCGCAAGTAATTATATTGCAATGATTACATGCACCTAGACCCCACCCCTACCCCATTCGCATCCCGTCAGCCCTGCAATGTCATTCTGATTTCTAACCGCGGACCGCTATAGCGTGGACATCTGGTGTTATCAGTACAGCAAAGCCTTCCGCGTGGTGCACACAGTACCACCAAACCACAGTCCCACAAAGTCAAAGTACAGTCCCGCCAATACAGCACACACCACCATCATGATCGCCCCCCCCCCCCTCCCCGATCGCCAATCCCACTCCCCCACCACCCTGACCACCGCTAGCACCCCCCCCCCACTACCCCGGCCACCACTCCCACTCCCCCCACCACCCCGGCCACCACTCCCACTCCCCCTACCTCCCCGACCACCAATTCCACTCCCCCCCCACCCTGACCACCGCTAGCACTCCCCCCCACCACCCCGACCACCACTCCCACTCCCTCCACTACCCCGGCCACCACTCCCACTCCCCCCACCACCCCGGCCACCACTCCCACTGCCCCCAACACCCCGACCACCACTCCCACTCCCCCCACTACCCCGGCCACCACTCCCACTCCCCCCACTACCCCGGCCACCACTCCCACTCCCCTCCACCACCCCAGCCACCACTCCCACTCCCTCCACCACCCCGGCCACCACTCCCAATCCCCTCCACCACCCCGGCAACCACTCCCACTCTCCCCACCCTGACCACCACTCCAACTCCCCACCCCACCACCCCGACCACCACTCCCACTCCCCCCACTACCCCGGCCACCACTCCCACTCCCTCCACCACCCCGGCCACCACTCCCACTCCCCCCACTACCCCGGCCACCACTCCCACTCCCTCCACCACCCCGGCCACCACTCCCATTCCCCTTCACCACCCCGGCCACCCCTCCCACTCCCCCCACTACCCCGGCCACCACTCCCACTCCCCTCCACCACCCCGGCCACCACTCCCACTCTCCCCACCCTGACCACCACTCCAACTCCCCACCCCACCACCCCGACCACCACTCCCACTCCCCCCACTACCCCGGCCACCACTCCCACTCCCTCCACCACCCCGGCCACCACTCCCACTCCCCCCACTACCCCGGCCACCACTCCCACTCCCTCCACCACCCCGGCCACCACTCCCACTCCCCCCACTACCCCGGCCACCACTTCCACTCCCCCCACCACCCCGGCCACCACTCCCACTCCCCCTATCTCCCCGACCACCAATCCCACTCCCCCGCCCCCACCCTGACCACCACTCCCACTCCCCTCCACCACCCCGACCACCACTCCCACTCCCCCCACAACGCCGAGCACCACTCCCACTCCCCCCACCACCCCGGCCACCACTCCCACTCCCCCTACTTCCCCGACCACCACTCCCACTCCCCCCACAACCCCGAGCACCAATCCCACTCCCCCCCCCCACCCCGTCCACCACTCCTTCCCCCCCCCACCCGACCACCCCCCCCCACACCCCCACGATGGCACGTGATCGCCAGAGGTCGAATGATAGACGCATAGACTTAATACCAAAGTCGACATGGGCCGATCACGCTCGGTCTTTGACCCCATGCCCCGAGACAGAGAAATCAGAATTCACCGGGGATTTACGGCAAAGATTCCCCTCATCAAGCCCAAGGCAAACCGGACTTTTTTTTTACCTCGTCTGCTGTCCTTTATTTTCTACTGAAGTTCTACCGAAGGAAAAAGCTCTGTTGCGACGATGGCTCCTAGACTAGAAGGCAATTTGAATAATGACTACCAAATTATCGGTCAATTATGCAATGGATTGCTTCTATTACATTAATACAGTATGCTATGTTATCTGCTGCTAGCACCCAGCCACATCTAGGCCACGTGCGTGACTGGGGTTTTCCTCTTTTAATTAATCCTGGTTAATTCTAGTTTCAGTTTTACTTACAAAAAATATATACTGGCACTTTGCATGAACTCTTCACCCAATATCAAGGTTTAAAGGTGCAAAATGGTGGCGCACACGATACTGAACACCCAGAATGTGACCCAGGTGATCTGTTGTGTCTCATGGTTGGTCTGCATTTAGAAAAGACTCTTAGAAGAAAAGACGCAGTACTTCCAGGTATACAGGGTAGTTGTTCATGTCTCAGCCTCATATGACAGTCTACACATCCCATGTAATTCAATGAAACAACTTCAACAATGTTCTCATCTTACACCTGGTCCAGTACATCATAGGTGCGTGCACACAATGTCACGCAGCACACAGCACCATCGTCACCTCATCGGCTCAGCGACTTACTTACCTGTCCACTTGACAATATCCAGAGACAGACACCTGCACAATAGCCGTGTAAAATATCTTTTGTCTGGCGGTCAATGTCTATAATTCCGTTCCATGCGAGAGTGCCGTGGCGTCCATTAACCACCATAGACCATACACGCACATGAGGCACCCATCGGGGGGAGAAGAGGGAGGGGGGGGGGAGGGTATCCGAACTTTGCCCTGCGTTCTCCTCGGATAAAGCTGTCAACTTGGCAAAATACCACCAACTACACCATTCTACTTCCGGTTTTCCGTCTGACGACAAGCCATTGTTGCCCTTCGACTCCTAGATCATCCGATAGGCGTCGCTGCTTTCAGAAACCCGAAACGGCGGCGATATTTTCGCGGTTCAGCGGCTAAATGATGAAGATCATTCACAGCGACAGTCAATCAAGACCCAAAGCGCAGCGACGTTCGTGTATGATATGCATTAATTCACGGCGTGTCGCCCACCGACACATCGGGATTTTGGCGGGAAAAATCCATCGCTCGATACGGTCGTCGTCTGCTTCGATTTTGTGGTTGCCGCGCCTTCTATTATAAGCAATATCTGACGGGATGCTAACGACCTTGATGTTGACTGTAGTGATAGTGTCGGTCGGTACCTTCGGAGGGCGGCGGATGGGGGTTCCAATCGGCCGCAGCGATCGGCGCAACTAGCTACTGGGTGACCGGGGAACCAACCTACTTCGAACGTACCCCCCCAACTGCAGGCCGGTTGGCGGGTTGGTTGGAAGGCAGGCTGGTTGACGGGCAGGCGGCCGGGTTGCCTGACTGGCTGGAAAGGAGGGATAGCGGGCAGGCAGGGCAGGGCAGGGCTGGGCTGGACTGGGCTAGGCTATGGTAAGGTAAGGCCAGGCTCGGCTCGACTTGGCTGTCTGATAGGCAGGCAGGCAGCAAGGCAGGCTGGCTGGCAGGTTAAGCTGGCATTGGGGGTCTGTCTCCCTCTCTCGCGGTCACCATGCCCTGTACCCCTCATCCCGTAAGCTACACTACGCGTGGCTTGCCCGGGGATTGGGGAGCTCTGTTCTCTCCCTGGACGGGGTGACGTTCGACTGACTGGCTGGTTGGCTGGCTGGCGGCGGGCCGACCGATGGACTGACTGTCGGGGAGTGGCAGGCGGCCATCCCGATCCGCCCTCACGAGGTGGAGGGGAGGAGTCAGGACAGGGGGGTGAACACGTATTTGCCATTGCTGCGGCAGCTGCTGGTACTGCTGCGGCCTGGGCTTTGACCGGCGCTCGGTTTTTTGACGCCCAGTAACTGGTCAGCCGGGCGAGGACAGGTATGGACCGGGAGACTGTCTGACACTGCCGCCGAGGGGGGTGCCGCCGAGGGGGGTGCCGACGAGGGAAGGTAGGGACTGGGAGACTGTCTCACACTGCCGCCGGAGGGGAGTGCCGACGAGGACAGGTAGGGACTGGGAGACTGTCTCACACTGCCGCCGGAGGGGGGTGCCGGCGAGGGCAGGTAGGGACTGGGAGACTGTCTCACGCTGCCGCCGAGAGGGGGGCCGCCGAGGGGGGTGCCGACGAGGACAGGTATGGACCGGGAGACTGTCTCACACTGCCGCCGGAGGGGGGTGCCGGCGAGGACAGGTATGGACCGGGAGACTGTCTCACACTGCCGCCGGAGGGGGGTGCCGGCGAGGACAGGTATGGACTGGGAGACTGTCTCACACTGCCGCCGAGGGGGGTGCCGACGAGGACAGGTAGGGACTGGGAGACTGTCTCACGCTGCCGCCGGAGGGGGGTGCCGGCGAAGACAGGTAGGGACTGGGAGACTGTCTCACACTGCCGCCGGAGGGGAGTGCCGACGAGGACAGGTAGGGACTGGGAGACTGTCTCACACTGCCGCCGGAGGGGGGTGCCGGCGAGGGCAGGTAGGGACTGGGAGACTGTCTCACGCCGCCGCCGAGGGGGGTGCCGACGAGGACAGGTAGGGACTGGGAGACTGTCTCACACTGCCGCCGGAGGGGGGTGTCGGCGAGGGCAGGTAGGGACTGGGAGACTGTCTCACACTGCCGCCGGAGGGGGGTGCCGGCGAGGGCAGGTAGGGACTGGGAGACTGTCTCACGCTGCCGCCGAGGGAGGTGCCGACGAGGACAGGTAGGGACTGGGAGACTGTCTCACACTGCCGCCGGAGGGGGGTGCCGGCGAGGGCAGGTAGGGACTAAGAGGCTGTCTCACACTGCCGCCGGAGGGGGGTGCCGGCGAGGGCAGGTAGGGACTGGGAGACTGTCTCACACTGCCGCCGAGGGGGGTGCCGACGAGGACAGGTAGGAACTGGGAGACTGTCTCACGCTGCCGCCGGAGCGGGGTGCCGACGAGGACAGGTAGGGACTGGGAGACTGTCTCACACTGCCGCCGGAGGGGGGTGCCGCCGAGGGCAGGTAGGGACTGGGAGACTGTCTCACACTGCCGCCGGAGGGGGGTGCCGGCGAGGGCAGGTAGGGACTGGGAGACTGTCTCACACTGCCGCCGGAGGGGGGTGCCGGCGAGGGCAGGTAGGGACTGGGAGACTGTCTCACACTGCCGCCGGAGGGGGGTGCCGCCGAGGGCAGGTAGGGACTGGGAGACTGTCTCACACTGCCGCCGGAGGGGGGTGCCGGCGAGGGCAGGTAGGGACTGGGAGACTGTCTCACACTGCCGCCGGAGGGGGGTGCCGGCGAGGGCAGGTAGGGACTGGGAGACTGTCTCGCACTGCTGCCGAGCGGGGTGCCGACGAGGACAGGTAGGGACTGGGAGACTGTCTCACACTGCTGCCGAGGGGGGTGCCGACTTTCTGACGCTGCCGCCGGAGGGGGGTGCCGACGAGGACAGGTAGGGACTGGGAGACTGTCTCACACTGCCGCCGGAGGGGGGTGCCGGCGAGGGCAGGTAGGGACTGGGAGACTGTCTCACACTGCCGCCGGAGGGGGGTGCCGCCGAGGGCAGGTAGGGACTGGGAGACTGTCTCACACTGCCGCCGGAGGGGGGTGCCGGCGAGGGCAGGTAGGGACTGGGAGACTGTCTCACACTGCCGCCGGAGGGGGGTGCCGGCGAGGGCAGGTAGGGACTGGGAGACTGTCTCACGCCGCCGCCGAGGGGGGTGCCGACGAGGACAGGTAGGGACTGGGAGACTGTCTCACACTGCCGCCGGAGGGGGGTGTCGGCGAGGGCAGGTAGGGACTGGGAGACTGTCTCACACTGCCGCCGGAGGGGGGTGCCGGCGAGGGCAGGTAGGGACTGGGAGACTGTCTCACGCTGCCGCCGAGGGAGGTGCCGACGAGGACAGGTAGGGACTGGGAGACTGTCTCACACTGCCGCCGGAGGGGGGTGCCGGCGAGGGCAGGTAGGGACTAAGAGGCTGTCTCACACTGCCGCCGGAGGGGGGTGCCGGCGAGGGCAGGTAGGGACTGGGAGACTGTCTCACACTGCCGCCGAGGGGGGTGCCGACGAGGACAGGTAGGAACTGGGAGACTGTCTCACGCTGCCGCCGGAGCGGGGTGCCGACGAGGACAGGTAGGGACTGGGAGACTGTCTCACACTGCCGCCGGAGGGGGGTGCCGCCGAGGGCAGGTAGGGACTGGGAGACTGTCTCACACTGCCGCCGGAGGGGGGTGCCGGCGAGGGCAGGTAGGGACTGGGAGACTGTCTCACACTGCCGCCGGAGGGGGGTGCCGGCGAGGGCAGGTAGGGACTGGGAGACTGTCTCACACTGCCGCCGGAGGGGGGTGCCGCCGAGGGCAGGTAGGGACTGGGAGACTGTCTCACACTGCCGCCGGAGGGGGGTGCCGGCGAGGGCAGGTAGGGACTGGGAGACTGTCTCACACTGCCGCCGGAGGGGGGTGCCGGCGAGGGCAGGTAGGGACTGGGAGACTGTCTCGCACTGCTGCCGAGCGGGGTGCCGACGAGGACAGGTAGGGACTGGGAGACTGTCTCACACTGCTGCCGAGGGGGGTGCCGACTTTCTGACGCTGCCGCCGGAGGGGGGTGCCGACGAGGACAGGTAGGGACTGGGAGACTGTCTCACACTGCCGCCGGAGGGGGGTGCCGGCGAGGGCAGGTAGGGACTGGGAGACTGTCTCACACTGCCGCCGGAGGGGGGTGCCGCCGAGGGCAGGTAGGGACTGGGAGACTGTCTCACACTGCCGCCGGAGGGGGGTGCCGGCGAGGGCAGGTAGGGACTGGGAGACTGTCTCACACTGCCGCCGGAGGGGGGTGCCGGCGAGGGCAGGTAGGGACTGGGAGACTGTCTCACACTGCTGCCGAGGGGGGTGCTGACGAGGACAGGTAGGGACTGGGAGACTGTCTCACGCTGCCGCCGAGAGGGGTGCCGGCGAGGACAGGTAGGGACTGGGAGACTGTCTTACACTGCCGCCGGAGGGGGGCCGCCGGAGGGGGGTGCCGACGAGGACAGGTAGGGACTGGGAGACTTTCTCACACTGCCGCCGGAGGGGGGTGCCGGCGAGGGCAGGTAGGGACTGGGAGACTGTCTCACACTGCCGCCGGAGGGGGGTGCCGGCGAGGGCAGGTAGGGACTGGGAGACTGTCTCACGCTGCCGCCGAGGGAGGTGCCGACGAGGACAGGTATGGACTGGGAGACTGTCTCACACTGCCGCCGGAGGGGGGTGCCGGCGAGGGCAGGTAGGGACTGGGAGGCTGTCTCACACTGCCGCCGGAGGGGGGTGCCGGCGAGGGCAGGTAGGGACTGGGAGACTGTCTCACACTGCCGCCGAGGGGGGTGCCGACGAGGACAGGTAGGGACTGGGAGACTGTCTCACGCTGCCGCCGGAGGGGGGTGCCGACGAGGACAGGTAGGGACTGGGAGACTGTCTCACACTGCCGCCGGAGGGGGGTGCCGCCGAGGGCAGGTAGGGACTGGGAGACTGTCTCACACTGCTGCCGAGGGGGGTGCCGACGAGGACAGGTAGGGACTGGGAGACTGTCTCACGCTGCCGCCGAGAGGGGTGCCGGCGAGGACAGGTAGGGACTGGGAGACTGTCTCACACTGCCGCCGGAGGGGGGCCGCCGGAGGGGGGTGCCGACGAGGACAGGTAGGGACCGGGAGACTGTCTCACACTGCCGGAGGGGGGTGCCGACGAGGACAGGTGGGGACTGGGAGACTGTCTCACGCTGCCGCCGAGGGGGGTGCCGCCGAGGGCAGGTACGGACGACTGTCTCACGCTGCCGCCGAGGGGTACCTCGCCCGGGTACCGAGCGGGGTGCCCTAGGGGAGTGCCGAGGGGGGCACCGAGGGGGGTGCCGATGGGGGTGCCGATGCGGACAGGTTGGGACTGGGAGGCTGTCTCACGCTGCCGCCGAGGGAAGTACTGAGGGAGGTGCCGATGAGGGTGCCGATGAGCTGTTTTGACAATTCGTCGTGATTGCTCATGTGAATTACGAGAATGCGCCGTCGAAAGGCAAATAGTGAATCATGTAACTGACGTCTGTGTGAGGCGATATGGTTGACAGGCTCATTTGTGCCAGCGTGTGCTAGATTTCATGCTGTATCCAAAAAATGATGAATTTTCGCCTTTTCTCCGGTGTGTAATCACTAACAGAAAAACAGCGTTAGCAACACATAGTTGTTGTGTGTCTGGATGGGTTGTGCCTCAGTTGTGTGCCCCAGTCAAGCGCCTCAGTTGTGTGCCTCAGTTGTGTGCCTCAGTTGTGAGCCCCAGTTGTGTGCCTCAGTTGTGTGCCTCAGTTGCGTGCCTCAGTTGTGTGCCTCAGTTGCGCGCCTCAGTTGTGTGCCTCAGTTGTGTGCCTCAGTTGCGTGCCTCAGTTGTGTGCCTCAGTTGTGTGCCTCAGTTGTGTGCCTCAGTTGTGTGCCTCAGTTGTGTGCCTCAGTTAAGCGCCTCAGTTGTGTGCCTCAGTTGTGTGCCGAGCGGGAGTGGGAACGCTGAGGTAAAGCCGACATCAAAAGCAACACTCGCCCGTATTACAAGTTGGCAACTAAAACACCTGGGACACAAAGAAGACATTTTGTCGTGTCAACGCTCGAGGGTGAGCGAAGAAGGTGTTTATCACAGGATTACATGAGGCCAATGAACACTTAAAACACTGTTTGGTCTTTGTTGTGTCATTTGAATTTTTTCGCAGTACTTTCAATGATGATTAGTCTGACCTGCCTTACCGCCCTTTTTTTCAAACGACCCCCACCTATCCACCACCTATTCTGTCCTCCCTGTCCCTCAGCACCTACCCTCTCCCTCACCACTCACCCTCTCCCTCGGCACCTTCCATCTCCCTCACCACCCACTCTCTCCCTCGGCGCCTTCCATCTCCCTCACCACCCAACCTCTCCCTCAGCACCTACCCTCTCCTTCACCACCCACCCTCTCCCTCGGCACCTTCCATCTCCCTCACCACCCACCCTCTCCCTCGGCACCTTCCATCTCCCTCACCATCTACCCTCTCCCTCACATCACACCCTCTCCCTTTACCACCCACCCTGTCCCCCTCAGCACCCCCAGGCACTCTTTCGCCCAATCCCATGACGTCATACGCCAAGATCATGGCGACTCGCGACCGATCGCTCCTAACTCGATACCCTGGTGTTCTTGAGACCCGATAGAGGTAGGGCGGAGATAGGGCGGAGGGAGGGGGGGGGGGCGTCGTGGCGGGGTGGGCCGGGACACAGGGGCGCAAGCGGTCACATGTTAGTGTTCTATACCCATCCCCATCCCCACCCCTATCCCCAGTCCTATCCCCAGCCCTATCCCCAGCTCTATCCCCAGCCCTATCCCCAGCCCTATCCCCAGCCCTATCCCCAGCCCTGTCCCCAGCCCTATCCCCAGCCCTATCCCCAGCCCTATCCCCAGCCCTATGCCCAGCCCTGTCCCCAGCCCTATCCCCAGCCCTATCCCCAGCCCTATCCCCAGCCCTATGCCCAGCCCTATCCCCAGCCCTATCCCCAGCCCTATCCCCAGCCCTATCCCCAGCCCTGTCCCCAGCCCTATCCCCAGCCCTATCCCCAGCCCTACCCCCACCCGTGTACCCAGTCCTATCCCCAGCCCTATCCCCAGCCCTATCCCCAGCCCTGTCCCCAGCCCTATCCCCAGCCCTATCCCCAGCCCTATCCCCAGCCCTATCCCCAGCCCTATCCCCAGCCCTATCCCCAGCCCTGTCCCCAGCCCTATCCCCAGCCCTATCCCCAGCCCTATCCCCAGCCCTATCCCCAGCCCTATCCCCAGCCCTATCCCCAGCCCTATCCCCAGCCCCTATCCCCAGCCCTATCCCCAGCCCTGTCCCCAGCCCTATCCCCAGCCCTATCCCCAGCCCTATCCCCAGCCCTATCCCCAGCCCTGTCCCCAGCCCCATCCCCACCCCTATCCCCAGCCCTATCCCCAGCCCTATCCCCAGCCCTATCCCCAGCCCTATCCCCAGCCCTGTCCCCAGCCCTATCCCCAGCCCTGTCCCCAGCCCTATCCCCAGCCCTGTCCCCAGCCCTGTCCCCAGCCCTATCCCCAGCCCTGTCCCCACCCCTATCCCCAGCCCTATCCCCAGCCCTGTCCCCAGCCCTATCCCCAGCCCTGTCCCCAGCCCTATCCCCAGCCCTATCCCCAGCCCTATCCCCAGCCCTATCCCCAGCCCTGTCCCCAGCCCCATCCCCACCCCTATCCCCAGCCCTATCCCCACCCCTATCCCCAGCCCTATCCCCACCCCTATCCCCACCCCTATCCCCAGCCCTGTCCCCACCCCTATCCCCAGCCCTATCCCCAGCCCTATGCCCAGCCCTATCCCCAGCCCTATCCCCAGCCCTATCCCCAGCCCTATCCCCAGCCCTGTCCCCAGCCCTATCCCCAGCCCTATCCCCAGCCCTATCCCCAGCCCTATCCCCAGCCCTATCCCCAGCCCTATCCCCAGCCCTATCCCCAGCCCTATCCCCAGCCCTATCCCCAGCCCTATCCCCAGCCCCATCCCCACCCCTATCCCCAGCCCTATCCCCAGCCCTATCCCCACCCCTATCCCCAGCCCTATTCCCAGCCCTATCCCCAATCCTACCTCAGCCGCATCCCCAGCCCTATCCCCAGCCCTATCCCCAGCCCCATCCCCACCCCTATCCCCAGCCCTATCCCCAGCCCTATCCCCACCCCTATCCCCAGCCCTGTCCCCAGCCCTATCCCCACCCCTAGCCCCAGCCCTATCCCCAGCCCTATCCCCAGCCCTATCCCCAGCCCTGTCCCCAGCTCTATCCCCAGCCCTATCCCCAGCCCTATCCCCAGCCCTATCCCCACCCCTATCCCCAGCCCCATCCCCACCCCTATCCCCAGCTCTATCCCCAGCCCTATCCCCAGCCCTATCCCCAGTCCTATCCCCACCCCTATCCCCAGCCCTATCCCCAGCCCTATCCCCAGCCCTATCCCCAGCCCTGTCCCCAGCCCTATCCCCAGCCCTATCCCCAGCCCTGTCCCCAGCCCTATCCCCAGCCCTATCCCCAGCCCTATCCCCAGCCCTATCCCCAGCCCTATCCCCAGCCCCATCCCCACCCCTATCCACAGCTCTATCCCCAGCCCTATCCCCACCCCTATCCCCAGCCCTGTCCCCAGCCCTATCCCCAGCCCTGTCCCCACCCCTATCCCCAGCCCCATCCCCACCCCTATCCACAGCTCTATCCCCAGCCCTATCCCCAGCCCTATCCCCAGCCCTATCCCCAGCCCCATCCCCACCCCTATCCCCAGCCCCATCCCCACCCCTATCCCCACCCCTATCCCCACCCCTATCCCCAGCCCTATCCACAGCTCTATCCCCAGCCCTATCCCCAGCCCTGTCCCCAGCCCTATCCCCAGCCCTATCCCCAGCCCTATCCCCACCCCTATCCCCAGCCCTATTCCCAGCCCTATCCCCAATCCTACCTCAGCCGCATCCCCAGCCCTATCCCTAGTCCTATCCCCACCCCTACCCCTACCCCCCCCCCCCACCGCTACCCCTACCCCCCCTATTCCCAGCCCTTTCCCAGCCTTATTCCCTATCCGCCGCTAATAAGGATTCATGAATTGGATAACAGGGAGCGATACTCATTCGATATAGAGCAAAAGGCAGGCCGGCCGCTCGGGGTGGGGGCGGGGGTGGGGGTGGGGGAGGGGGTAGTGGTGATGGGGGTATTGACGGTAACTGAATCAAGCCTACCTCGCTAAGGACCGTCCAAACCCACCCTCCCCCTCGTCGCCCACATCCATTACCCAGCCCGATGGGGGTGCCGGTCACACATTCACCCACGCCCCCACCTGCCCCCCCCCCTATCAGGGGTTTAGATGGGGAAAGCGTAGGACTCTCCCTGGGACTCAGCGGCCCTGAAAATTACAGCCTCTATGTACCAAACGTAACGTGATGGAACGTATTACGTTTCAATGTTGCTATCCGTCTTGCGGATTTACAGTTTCGATGTGTCTAACGTAAGGCGGTGGAATGTATTACGGTACAATTGCACCCTCGATGTGTCTAACGTAAGGCGGTGGAATGTATTACGGCACAATTACACCCTCGATGTGTCTAACGTAAGGCGGTGGAATGTATTACGGTACAATTGCACCCTCAATGTGTTTAACGTAAGGCGGTGGAATGTATTACGGTACAATTACACCCTCGATGTGTCTAACGTAAGGCGGTGGAATGTATTACGGTACAATTACACCCTCGATGTGTCTAACGTAAGGCGGTGGAATGTATTACGGTACAATTACACCCTCGATGTGTCTAACGTAAGGCGGTGGAATGTATTACGGTACAATTACACCCTCGATGTGTCTAACGTAAGGCGATGGAATGTATTACGGTACAATTACACCCTCGATGTGCCTAACGTAAGGCGGTGGAATGTATTACGGTACAATTACACCCTCGATGTGTCTAACGTAAGGCGGTGGCATGTATTACGGTACAATTACACCCTCGATGTGTCTAACGTAAGGCGGTGGAATTTATTACGGAACAATTGCACCCTCGAAGTGTCTAACATAAAGCGGTGGAATGTATTAGGTACAATTACACCCTCGACATGTCTAACGTAAGGCGATGGAATGTATTACGGTATAATTGCACCCTCGATGTGTCTAACATAAAGCGGTGGAAGGTATTAGGTACAATTACACCCTCGATGTGTCTAATGTAAGGCGGTGGAATGTATTAGGGTACAATTGCACCCTCGATGTGTCTAACGTAAGGCGGTGGAATGTATTAGGTACAATTACACCCTCGATGTGTCTAATGTAAGGCGGTGGAATGTATTAGGGTACAATTACACCCTCGATGTGTCTAACGTGAGGCGGTGGAATGTATTACGGTACAATTACACCCTCTACGTGTCTAACGTAAGGCGGTGGAATGTATTACGGTACAATTACACCCTCGGTGTGTCTAATGTAAGGCGGTGGAATGTATTAGG
>OZ025251.1:39695522-39732316 GCA_964019135.1 Arenicola marina | reverse complement strand
GGGGGGTGCCGACGAGGACAGGTAGGGACTGGGAGACTGTCTCACGCTGCCGCCGAGGGGGGTGCCGCCGAGGGCAGGTACGGACGACTGTCTCACGCTGCCGCCGAGGGGTACCTCGCCCGGGTACCGAGCGGGGTGCCCTAGGGGAGTGCCGAGGGGGGCACCGAGGGGGGTGCCGATGGGGGTGCCGATGCGGACAGGTTGGGACTGGGAGGCTGTCTCACGCTGCCGCCGAGGGGGTTACCGACGGAGGTGCCGATGAGGGTGCCGATGAGCCGTTTTGACAATTCGTCGTGATTGCTCATGTGAATTACGAGAATGCGCCGTCGAAAGGCAAATAGTGAATCATGTAACTGACGTCTGTGTGTGGCGATATGGTTGACAGGCTCATTTGTGCCAGCGTGTGCTAGATTTCATGCTGTATCGAACAAATGATGAATTTTCGCATTTTCCCCGGTGTGTAATCACTAACAGAAAAACAGCGTTAGCAACACATAGTTGTAGTGTGTCTGGATGGGTTGTGCCTCAGTTGTGTGCCCCAGTCAAGCGCCTAAGTTGTGTGCCTCAGGTGTGTGCCTCAGTTGTGAGCCCCAGTTGTGTGCCTGAGTTGTGTGCCTCAGTTGTGTGCCTCAGTTGCGCGCCTCAGTTGTGTGCCTCAGTTGTGTGCCTCAGTTGCGCGCCTCAGTTGTGTGCCTCAGTTGTGTGCCTCAGTTGCGCGCCTCTGTTGTGTGCCTCAGTTGTGAGCCTCAGTTGCGCGCCTCAGTTGTGTGCCTCAGTTGTGTGCCTCAGTTGCGCGCCTCTGTTGTGTGCCTCAGTTGTGAGCCCCAGTAGTGTGTCTGAGTTGTGTGCCTCAGTTGCGTGCCTCAGTTGTGTGCCTCAGTTGTGTGCCTCAGCTGTGTGCCTCAGTTGTGTGCCTCAGTTGTGTGCCTCAGTTAAGCGCCTCAGTTGTGTGCCTCAGTTGTGTGCCGAGCGGGAGTGGGAACGCTGAGGTAAAGCCGACATCAAAAGCAACACTCGCCCGTATTACAAGTTGGCAACTAAAACACCTGGGACACAAAGAAGACATTTTGTCGTGTCAACGCTCGAGGGTGAGCGAAGAAGGTGTTTATCACAGGATTACATGGGGCCAATGAACACTATTAAAACACTGTTTGGTCTTTGTTGTGTCATTTGAATTTTTTCGCAGTACTTTCAATGATGATTAGTCTGACCTGCCTTACCGCCCTTTTTTTCAAACGACCCCCACCTATCCACCACCTATTCTGTCCTCCCTGTCCCTCAGCACCTACCCTCTCCCTCACCACTCACCCTCTCCCTCGGCACCTTCCATCTCCCTCACCACCCACTCTCTCCCTCGGCGCCTTCCATCTCCCTCACCACCCACCCTCTGCCTCAGCACCTACCCTCTCCTTCACCACCCACCCTCTCCCTGGGCACCTTCCATCTCCCTCACCACCCACCCTCTCCCTCGGCACCTTCCATCTCCCTCACCATCTACCCTCTCCCTCACATCACACCCTCTCCCTTTACCACCCACCCTGTCCCCCTCAGCACCCCCAGGCACTCTTTCGCCCAATCCCATGACGTCATACGCCAAGATCATGGCGACTCGCGAACGATCGCTCCTAACTCGTTACCCTGGTGTTCTTGAGACCCGATAGAGGTAGGGCGGAGATAGGGCGGAGGGAGGGGGGGGGGCGTCGTGGCGGGGTGGGCCGGGACACAGGGGCGCAAGCGGTCACATGTTAGTGTTCTATACCCATCCCCATCCCCACCCCCATCCCCAGCCCTACCCCCACCCGTATCCCCAGCCCTATCCCCAGCCCTATCCCCAGCCCTATCCCCAGCCCTATCCCCAGCCCTATCCCCAGCCCCTATCCCCAGCCCCTATCCCCAGCCCCTATCCCCAGCCCCTATCCCCAGCCCCTATCCCCAGCCCCTATCCCCAGCCCCTATCCCCAGCCCCTAACCCCAGCCCTATCCCCAGCCCTATCCCCAGCCCTATCCCCAGTCCTATCCCCAGCCCTATCCCCAGCCCTATCCCCAGCCCTATCCCCAGCCCTATCCCCAGCCCTGTCCCCACCCCTAACCCCAGCCCTATCCCCAGCCCTATCCCCAGCCCTATCCCCAGCCCTATCCACAGCCCTATCCCCAGCCCTATCCCCAGCCCTATCCCCAGCCCTATTCCCAGCCCTATTCCCAGCCCTATCCCCAGCCCTATCCCCAGCCCTATCCCCAATCCTACCTCAGCCCATCCCCAGCCCTATCCCCAGCCCTGTCCCCACCCCTATCCCCAGCCCTATCCCCAGCCCTATTCCCAGCCCTACCTCAGCCCCATCCCCAGCCCTATCCCCAGCCCTGTCCCCACCCCTATCCCCAGCCCTATCCCCAGCCCTATCCCCAGCCCTGTCCCCACCCCTAACCCCAGCCCTATCCCCAGCCCTATCCCCAGCCCTATCCCCAGCCCTATCCCCAGCCCTATCCCCAGCCCTATCCCCAGCCCTATCCCCAGCCCTATCCCCAGCCCTATCCCCAGCCCTATCCCCAGCCCTATCCCCAATCCTACCTCAGCCCATCCCCAGCCCTATCCCCAGCCCTGTCCCCACCCCTATCCCCACCCCTATCCCCAGCCCTATCCCCAATCCTACCTCAGCCCCATCCCCAGCCCTATCCCCAGCCCTGTCCCCACCCCTATCCCCAGCCCTATTCCCAGCCCTATTCCCAGCCCTATCCCCAGCCCTATCCCCAGCCCTATCCCCAATCCTACCTCAGCCCCATCCCCAGCCCTATCCCCAGCCCTGTCCCCACCCCTATCCCCAGCCCTATCCCCAGCCCTATCCCCAGCCCTATCCCCAGCCCTATCCCCAGCCCTATTCCCAGCCCTATTCCCAGCCCTATCCCCAGCCCTATCCCCAGCCCTATCCCCAGCCCTATCCCCAGCCCTATCCCCAGCCCTATCCCCAGCCCTATCCCCAGCCCTATTCCCAGCCCTATTCCCAGCCCTATCCCCAGCCCTATCCCCAGCCCTATCCCCAATCCTACCTCAGCCCATCCCCAGCCCTATCCCCAGCCCTGTCCCCACCCCTATCCCCAGCCCTATCCCCAGCCCTATTCCCAGCCCTACCTCAGCCCCATCCCCAGCCCTATCCCCAGCCCTGTCCCCACCCCTATCCCCAGCCCTATCCCCAGCCCTATCCCCAGCCCTGTCCCCACCCCTAACCCCAGCCCTATCCCCAGCCCTATCCCCAGCCCTATCCCCAGCCCTATCCCCAGCCCTATCCCCAGCCCTATCCCCAGCCCTATCCCAGCCCTATCCCCAGCCCTATCCCCAGCCCTATCCCCAGCCCTATCCCCAGCCCTATCCCCAATCCTACCTCAGCCCATCCCCAGCCCTATCCCCAGCCCTGTCCCCACCCCTATCCCCACCCCTATCCCCAGCCCTATCCCCAATCCTACCTCAGCCCCATCCCCAGCCCTATCCCCAGCCCTGTCCCCACCCCTATCCCCAGCCCTATTCCCAGCCCTATTCCCAGCCCTATCCCCAGCCCTATCCCCAGCCCTATCCCCAATCCTACCTCAGCCCCATCCCCAGCCCTATCCCCAGCCCTGTCCCCACCCCTATCCCCACCCCTATCCCCAGCCCTATCCCCAATCCTACCTCAGCCCCATCCCCAGCCCTATCCCCAGCCCTGTCCCCACCCCTATCCCCAGCCCTATTCCCAGCCCTATCCCCAGCCCTATTCCCAGCCCTATTCCCAGCCCTATCCCCAGCCCTATCCCCAGCCCTATCCCCAGCCCTATTCCCAGCCCTATCCCCACCCGTATCCCCAGCCCTATCCCCAGCCCTATCCCCAGCCCTATCCCCAGCCCTACCCCCACCCGTATCCCCAGTCCTATCCCCAGCCCTATCCCCAGCCCTATCCCCAGCCCTATCCCCAGTCCTATCCCCAGCCCTATCCCCAATCCTACCTCAGCCCCATCCCCAGCCCTATCCCCAGCCCTGTCCCCACCCCTATCCCCAGCCCCATCCCCACCCCTATCTCCAGCTCTATCCCCAGCCCTATCCCCAGCCCTGTCCCCACCCCTATCCCCAGCCCTATCCCCAGCCCTATCCCCAGCCCTATCCCCAGCCATATCCCCAGCCCCTATCCCCAGTCCCTATCCCCAGCCCATATCCCCAGCCCCTATCCCCAGCCCCTAACCCCAGCCCTATCCCCATCCCTATCCCCAATCCTACCTCAGCCCCATCCCCAGCCCTATCCCCAGCCCTATCCCTCGTCCTATCCCCCCCTACCCCCCCCCTCCTATCCCCACCCCTACCCCTACCCCCCCCCCCACCGCTACCCCTACCCCCCTATTCCCAGCCCTTTCCCCGCCTTATTCCCCATCCGCCGCTAATAAGGATTCATGAATTGGATAACAGGGAGCGATACTCATTCGATATAGAGCAAAAGGCAGGCCGGCCGCTCGGGGTGGGGGCGGGGGTGGGGGTGGGGGAGGGGGTAGTGGTGATGGGGGTATTGACGGTAACTGAATCAAGCCTACCTCGCTAAGGACCGTCCAAACCCACCCTCCCCCTCGTCGCCCACATCCAATACCCAGCCCGATGGGGGTGCCGGTCACACATTAACCCACGCCCCCACCTGCCCCCCCCCCTATCAGGGGTTTAGATGGGGAAGGCGTAGGACTCTCCCTGGGACTCAGCGGCCCTGAAAATTACAGCCTCTATGTACCAAACGTAACGTGATGGAACGTATTACGTTTCAATGTTGCTATCCGTCTTGCGGATTTACAGTTTCGATGTGTTTAACGTAAGGCGGTGGAATGTATTACGGTACAATTACACCCTCGATGTGTCTAACGTGAGGCGGTGGAATGTATTACGGTACAATTACACCCTCGATGTGTCTAACGTAAGGCGGTGGAATGTATTACGGTACAATTACACCCTCGATGTGTCTAACGTAAGGCGGTGGAATGTATTACGGTACAATTACACCCTCGATGTGTCTAACGTAAGGCGGTGGAATGTATTACGGTACAATTGCACCCTCGATGTGTCTAACGTATAGCGGTGGAATGTATTACGGTACAATTGCACCCTCGATGTGTCTAACGTGAGGCGGTGGAATGTATTACGGTACAATTACACCCTCGATGTGTCTAACGTAAGGCGGTGAAATGTATTACGGTACAATTGCACCCTCGATGTGTCTAACGTGAGGCGGTGGAATGTATTACGGTACAATTACACCCTCGATGCGTCTAACGTTAGGCGGTGGAATGTATTACGGTACAATTGCACCCTCGATGTGTCTAACGTAGGGCGGTGGAATGTATTACGGTACAATTGCAGCCTCGATGTGTCTAACGTAAGGCGGTGGAATGTATTACGGTACAATTACACCCTCGATGTGTCTAACGTGAGGCGGTGGAATGTATTACGGTACAATTACACCCTCGATGGGTCTAACGTAAGGCGGTGGAATGTATTACGGTACAATTACACCCTCGATGTGTCTAACGTAAGGCGGTGGAATGTATTACGGTACAATTGCACCCTCAATGTGTTTAACGTAAGGCGGTGGAATGTATTACGGTACAATTACACCCTCGATGTGTCTAACGTGAGGCGGTGGAATGTATTACGGTACAATTACACCCTCGATGTGTCTAACGTAAGGCGGTGGAATGTATTACGGTACAATTACACCCTCGATGTGTCTAACGTAAGGCGGTGGAATGTATTACGGTACAATTACACCCTCGATGTGTCTAACGTAAGGCGGTGGAATGTATTACGGTACAATTACACCCTCGATGTGTCTAACGTAAGGCGGTGGAATGTATTACGGTACAATTACACCCTCGATGTGTCTAACGTAAGGCGGTGGAATGTATTACGGTACAATTACACCCTCGATGTGTCTAACGTAAGGCGGTGGCATGTATTACGGTACAATTACACCCTCGATGTGTCTAACGTAAGGCGGTGGAATGTATTAGGTACAATTACACCCTCGACATGTCTAACGTAAGGCGATGGAATGTATTACGGTATAATTGCACCCTCGATGTGTCTAACATAAAGCGGTGGAAAGTATTAGGTACAATTACACCCTCGATGTGTCTAACGTAAGGCGGTGGCATGTATTACGGTACAATTACACCCTCGATGTGTCTAACGTAAGGCGGTGGAATTTATTACGGAACAATTGCACCCTCGATGTGTCTAACATAAAGCGGTGGAATGTATTAGGTACAATTACACCCTCGACATGTCTAACGTAAGGCGATGGAATGTATTACGGTATAATTGCACCCTCGATGTGTCTAACAAAGCGGTGGAATGTATTAGGTACAATTACACCCTCGACATGTCTAACGTAAGGCGATGGAATGTATTACGGTATAATTGCACCCTCGATGTGTCTAACATAAAGCGGTGGAATGTATTAGGTACAATTACACCCTCGATGTGTCTAATGTAAGGCGGTGGAATGTATTAGGGTACAATTACACCCTCGATGTGTCTAACGTGAGGCGGTGGTGCCACTATTACGGTATATTCCATTCAGGGCCAAAACCGTGTAGTATAATTAAAAACTGGTGTTACCGGACCGTAGAGGAAAGACAAGTGTTCAATTAATCTGTATTAATTACTAATTAACATTGATCTGAATAATGTTGGCTAGAAACGTCTGGTATGACGAGGGTTGGACACTAACGATCGCTGTAAAACGCTAATGTACCATCAGTCGTTAAAATATCATGTAAAGATTCAGATTCAGATTAGAGGCTATGGGATGGGGGTTCGCACCTGTTAGTACGACGCTCTCCAGGGCTGTGGCAGTGTGACAGCAGGGTCCACCTGCGTCGTCACAGTGGGAGGACAGGGGGCTGTTACACCAGCACGTGTCCGCCTCCTGCCCGGCTCCTGGCTCCACAACATCACCGGAATCTGCCTCCCTGCCTCTCATTGTGGGTTCCTTCCCCCGGAGCGACCCTGACCTGTCGTCCGCTAAGACACCCTGACTCCATCACTCCATCCCTCCCTACCCCCACCCTACCCCGCCCCGCCCCGCCCCGCCAAGCCCCAATCCAACGCCATCTCTTACTAAACAAAGTACAAACACCGCTACCCCCCACACACACACTTGTAGTAGTCCCTTGTCCAGCTACCCTACCCCCGCAGTGTCATCATTGACGTTGTCTTGGCGACCGCTGCCCCATCCCTGATGACCAGGGTTGGCCCTAATGGTCACCGCTTTAGGCAAACCTACGTGAACATTTTGCCGATTTATATCGGTAGCGGGCTCTTGACACTGACGACCCGTCCCACCCCCCCAGCCCCACTCAACACCCTCACAGCCTCCTGGCCTTCACCTCCCCCCTTCCCCTACTCAACACCCTGACTACCCGCCCAGATCCCCCTCACTGACCCACCCTCCGTCTCCGACTTTACCCTAAACGCACCAGCATGGAGATGCGCCACTTTACAATGAAATATTATATCACCCCCCGTAACCAACGACTGGTTACTAATATGTAACTGAAAACAGGAAATATGTATATTTTTCCTTGATCAATGCAACGACCCCGAGGCAGGTCAACGATATGAGTAATCATCTGTATAAACCGACCACTTGCCGAATGCGGCCGAGTCGTCCCCTCCAATGCACCCTCAGAGGGTTCACTGTATCAGTGTATATACCTAAACCATGCCAATTTATAGTTGGTAATTACAACAGCAAGGTGCTGTTACCGACACCCTTCAGACCCCCCTAGTATATATATATATATATATATATATATATATATAGGCTATGAATGCAGTGTTAGGTCCCAGCTAGGTCGCTTTAAACTTTAACGCCACCCATCTCGGCGCCATCAGCCCAGCGCGAGGTCTACACGTCGTTATGGCGACAAGGGATTTCAATCTCCCAACAGATGTCGCTACCACCGCGGGCAGCTTTATCACCCTCTGGTTGACGCTGACGTGGCTGCATGACATGAAGACCGACGTCGACGCCCCCGACACGACGCTAGCCCCCCCCCCCCCTCGCTCCACAACCCTCCCATCCACCCTCATCCCCCCCCCATCAGGGTCACCACCGTCGCCAGACGTGCAGGGCCTAGCTAACCGCCTTGACAGGGCCTTAGTAACTCAATAATCGGACAGAGTCCAGCCTCTGATTTTTCCTGCCGGTGCGTCATGATTCGATAACAAGAGAATCCCGTCGTAGCCGACTTGCTACCCGGGTTAAATCCGCCGCAAACCAAGGGGCGTGGTCTCGACTGTAGACGAGATGACAATTACGCGGGTGGTGGCGGTGGGCCGGCGGTGGGCCGGCGGTGGACCGGCCCAGGTCGGCCGGCCCCCGACCTCCGGGCGCACAACAAACACCTGAACTGCTCACTGGGAGTCTGGGAGAGTGTGATAGTGGGTATGTGTGAGAGTGTGCGAGTGTGGGCGTGAGTATGTGATAATGTATGAAAGTGTGTAGTATGTGTGGGTGTGAGAGTGTGTAGTATGTGTGGGTGTGAGAGTGTGTAGTATGTATGGGTGTGAGAGTGTGTAGTTTGTGTGGGTGTGAGAGTGTGTAGTATGTGTGGGTGTGGGAGTGTGTAGTATGTGTGGGTGTGAGAGTGTGTAGTATGTGTGGGTGTGAGAGTGTGTAGTATGTGTGGGTGTGAGAGTGTGTAGTGTGTGTGGGTGTGAGAGTGTGTAGTATGTGTGGGTGTGAGAGTGTGTAGTATGTGTGGGTGTGAGAGTGTGTAGTATGTGTGGGTGTGAGAGTGTGTAGTATGTGTGGGTGTGAGAGTGTGTAGTATGTGTGGGTGTGAGAGTGTGTAGTATGTGTTGGTGTGAGAGTGTGTAGTATGTGTGGGTGTGAGAGTGTGTAGTGTGTGTGGGTGTGAGAGTGTGTAGTTTGTGTGGGTGTGAGAGTGTGTAGTATGTGTGGGTGTGAGAGCGTGTAGTATGTGTGGTTGTGAGAGTGTGTAGTCTGTGTGGGTGTGAGAGTGTGTAGTATGTGTGGGTGTGAGAGTGTGTAGTATGTGTGGGTGTGAGAGTGTGTAGTATGTGTGGGTGTGAGAGTGTGTAGTGTGTGTGGGTGTGAGAGTGTGTAGTATGTATGGGTGTGAGAGTGTGTAGTTTGTGTGGGTGTGAGAGTGTGTAGTATGTGTGGGTGTGAGAGTGTGTAGTATGTGTGGGTGTGAGAGTGTGTAGTATGTGTGGGTGTGAGAGCGTGTAGTATGTGTGGGTGTGAGAGTGTGTAGTATGTGTGGGTGTGAGAGTGTGTAGTATGTGTGGGTGTGAGAGCGTGTAGTATGTGTGGTTGTGAGAGTGTGTAGTCTGTGTGGGTGTGAGAGTGTGTAGTATGTGTGGGTGTGAGAGTGTGTAGTATGTGTGGGTGTGAGAGTGTGTAGTATGTGTGGGTGTGAGAGTGTGTAGTGTGTGTGGGTGTGAGAGTGTGTAGTATGTGTGGGTGTGAGAGTGTGTAGTATGTGTGGGCGTCAGAGTGTGTAGTGTGTGTGGGCGTGAGAGTGTGTAGTATGTGTGGGTGTGAGAGTGTGTAGTATGTGTGGGTGTGAGAGTGTGTAGTATGTGTGGGTGTGAGAGTGTGTCGTGTGTGTGGGTGTGAGAGTGTGTAGTATGTGTGGGTGTGAGAGTGTGTAGTATGTGTGGGCGTCAGAGTGTGTAGTGTGTGTGGGCGTGAGAGTGTGTAGTATGTGTGGGTGTGAGAGTGTGTAGTAGGTGTGGGTGTGAGAGTGTGTAGTCTGTGTGAGTGTGAGAGTGTGTAGTATGTGTGGGTGTGAGAGTGTGTAGTATGTGTGGGTGTGAGAGTGTGTAGTATGCGTAGGTGTGAGAGTGTGTAGTGTGTGTGGGTGTGAGAGTGTGTAGTGTGTGTGGGTGTGAGAGTGTGTAGTATGTGTGGGTGTGAGAGTGTGTAGTATGTGTGGGTGTGAGAGTGTGTAGTATGTGTGGGTGTGAGAGTGTGTAGTGTGTGTGGGTGTGAGAGTGTGTAGTATGTGTGGGTGTGAGAGTGTGTATTGTGTGTGGGTGTGAGAGTGTGTAGTATGTGTGGGTGTGAGAGTGTGTAGTATGTGTGGGTGTGAGAGTGTGTAGTATGTGTGGGTGTGGGAGTGTGTAGTATGTGTGGGTGTGGGAGTGTGTAGTATGTGTGGGTGTGAGAGTGTGTGGTGTGTGTGGGTGTGAGAGCGTGTAGTATGTGTGGGTGTGAGAGTGTGTAGTATGTGTGGGTGTGAGAGTGTGTAGTATGTGTGGGTGTGAGAGTGTGTAGTATGTGTGGGTGTGAGAGTGTGTAGTATGTGTGGGTGTGAGAGTGTGTAGTATGTGTGGGTGTGAGAGTGTGTAGTATGTGTGGGTGTGAGAGTGTGTAGTATGTGTGGGTGTGAGAGTGTGTAGTATGTGTGGGTGTGAGAGTGTGTAGTATGTGTGGGTGTGAGAGTGTGTAGTATGTGTGGGTGTGAGAGTGTGTAGTATGTGTGGGTGTGAGAGTGTGTAGTATGTGTGGGTGTGAGAGTGTGTAGTATGTGTGGGTGTGAGAGTGTGTAGTGTGTGTGGGTGTGAGAGTGTGTAATATATGTAAGGATGTGTGTGTGTAACAGTGAGAGGTTGAGAGTTTGAGAGTGTGTGAGAGTGTGAGAGTGAGATTGAAAGAGTTCGTGAGAGTGTGAGAGTTTGAGAGTTTGAGAAAGTGTGTGTTTCAGAGTTTGTGAGGGTGTGAGAGTGTGATACTTTGAGAGAGTGTGACGCTGTTTAAGAGCACATGAGACAGCGTAGGGGAGAAGTATGAGATTAGCAGAGCACGCGAGAAAACATTAAGAGAAAAATACGATAATGGCGCTACCCTAAGGAGAGAAAAAAAGGGGGGATTTCAACCGAACGGAGATCTAAGTTTGAAAGCTTATCGCTGAACTGCTGGTACTGAAACCTATGTGGAACTATTCAGGTTCATTCTGGGTGACAAACAAGCTACAAAGGCTCTGTTACCAAGAACTCTCTAAATGCTAATTGCGTCGCAGCTGCTTCGGGCAGCGGAAAAGGCGGCGGTCTTTTTTATTTGGCAGATCTTAATGGAGAAGAAACGCTTTCCAGATTCGCCATTACTAAGGTGTTAGGGCCTATGCGATTGTGTCACTTATGGAAACGGGTTAGACATTGCTCATTATTCAGGCTAGAACCATTGTGACGTCACGTATCGAGCGGAATGGAGAGTGATCATGTGACTAGAAAATCCATGACGTCATACATTTAACCGCTATGGTGCTTGATCCATCCCGATAGATGGAAACAAAATAGCTGGAAGAAATTATCTAGGCAGACAGATTTGCATATTAGTGTCACGTGATGTCATATTGCCTTGTATCTCACATTGCTGAAGGCAATAAAAAGGAAAAGACAAAAAGGTTTGGTGAATAATCATATGACGAGGGCCTTTTTGACCTCATAGAAACGTTTCCCAGAATCATTAGATCTGTCCCATGTGGCGTAGAAACGGTTTCCGACATGATTACTCTTAGAACTAGGATTTATATAATATAACGACATAGATTCAGCTGGTTCCTGGTGCTTGAGTTTTACCATTAAAAATAAAGGACAAATAGGTTTCTTCGATAACCTGATGTGACCAACTTGATGTGCCAGGTTCACCTGGTTCCCGGTCTTTCCGGTATGGCTGGTTTCCCCCAGTAACCATTGTCCCCTGTTTGTATTAATACATACACGTCGTTCTACCCAGCCATTTACCATTGTACACTCCCACCAAGTCCACGGAGGCGTGCATAGATGCATAGTGTAATAGATTCCGTAGACTTCTTAACCTCATCATAAAGGGCCTTCAGTACAAAGCCAAAGCTACTATTTTGCCCAGAACCCCAGGCCCCGCGTCACTCCGACGACGAACAGTCTACATACAGATGGCACCAGGGAACTTCAACAAGAAAATATACCCGTCCGGAAAAAATCTTATATAATCCACGTGGTCTCCATGCAGCGCCGTCTGGCGGAAATTCATGGGAGCTAATTAAAGCGCCTTCTCTTGGTCTGTTGTTCCCTGCTTTTGTCCTGATCAACCTCATTCAGGGTAAGGCCGGCCACTTGCCCCGGCCTCGCCTACCGTCGCTATCAAAATTTCATCGGAACCTTTTCCGCGTGTGCTAAACATAGACACGGCGGCGGTTTGTTTGAACTCGGGGGTTAACTTTCGCAGAGGAGTTGATCGTAGATGGCATAGCGAGTTCCCATCTTTGCACTTCCATCTGCTCAGCATACCATTCCCTTTTCGCTGTTAGTCGCTATTATGCTTTGTTTCTCTTCGACAAGCAGCTGATGCATCTAAAACAAAAATGAGGTCCCTACATACGACATGTGAGTTCATATATACGAGACAGTTGTAATGCTTATAATATTTTTCCTTTCATCATTTACGCAGGTGTAACATTTGCGATGGTCGTATATTCATAAACGAATGATGGATAATTAATTTGCCGTCAAAATCGGTTTGGTCTTGGCATGAGGGTTAAAAACAATGTTTTATATGCGTCTATCAAAAGTGACTGGGAAAGAGGTGAAGATAAGAGATAAGTGGTAACCGTAATGCTTGTTGTCTCACAAGTTGTCGCTAAAGAATAAGAGAAATGAGCAAGTGGTCATGTTAACAAAAAGATAAATTATATGCTATTATTAAAGTATGCTTCGTCACAATGGATATAGGACGGAATGTTTGTTTTTGGGTTGCTTTCCATCAGCAATGAGAGATAAATCATAATATGACATCACGTGATACTAGTATACAAATCTAAATATATTCTTTCCACTAAGCTGAATATATATATATATTTATATATATATATATTGATTGATTGCTCAGTTGGTACATTGTTTATCAAACATATTTGGAATGATTGCCAGCAATGTGAACAACATAATATTCAGTACTTGGTGGCATATATTATTTGCAGCATTCATGAAAGTAGGTTAACGAACAGTATGATAACATTGATATTTCACACGTCGATGTTTTATTTTTCTCTGAGACCCTGAATAGTACACCGATTATTGCTAGATGTATATGACATAACCACGTGGTCACGAGAGACGGCAGAATGAGCCACGTGGTAAGGCGATACTTCACAAACCCTCACACGCTCGTCTTCTTTGACGCAATAACCAATTATCCTTGATCGGTATATATGCGGCACCTATTCATGGGACGCGACCCAACAATGTAATTCGCATTTCATTCCATCATCATAATTCCATATCCATATTTCAGTGGTAATTTACAGGGCGTCTTCGGGTTGAAACTAGTCCCCACCTTCTGCGAGGGAAATGACAAATGGTGCTTTCATAAGTGCCTTTGACACACATAAAGGGTGGCTGCACTGCGATGGAGGTGTCACTTTGCACTAACCTGCATTTCATTTGCCATCGTCGGCAACAGTAATGCTACCGGTCACAGGGACCTCAGGACATTCAAGAAGAGGACATTGGAAAAGAAGCCATGGCAACACACGTTATAAACGATGCGCCAAGCAGGCGCCATGATAACGGTTACCGTGGTAACCGTAAATTCGAGTTATTGATGTCAGATGCACTTTGCGTCAATTTCAATGTTCAACAAAACGATCTTCATTGTTTTTGGCATTGGGCGCGACATAGACGGCAAAAACCCAACGGGGGAGAGTAAACAAATTCAAACAGATTTGAATGTGCAAAAGTCGTATGTGTGCTTTATGGAGTCAAAAGAATAGAGGAAGAACTAGTGAATAATAAATAAGTAATAAATTTGTTCACTACTTAGCGTCAGCGTCAACCAACTCCCTTCATCTGTGATAACAATACCTATTCAAGACCCTTTTTGTCAGCGCATGAGCCATCGCGGGCAATCTGGATTATCGTTTAACGACAACTCTCCAAATAATATTACAAGTAAAAACCAATATTATCACCAGATGCTGCCATATGTTAGCACCGCCTTAAATTGATGACATGTGTGCACACATAGCCAGATTGTCGGTCGTGCAGCAGGCCAAACAGAGCGCCCCGCCCTCCTGCACCTATCCCCACCCCCAGGGTCTATGCGATTATGTCACTGATGGAAACGGGTTAGACATTGATCATTATTCAGGCTAGAACCAATGTGACGTCACGTTTAGAGCGGAATGAAGAATGATCATGTGACTTGAGAATCCATGACGTCATACATTAACCCGCTATGGAACTTAATCCAGCCCGATAGATGAGAACAAAATAGCTGAAAGAAATTATCTAGGCAGATAGTTTTGTATATTAGTGTCACGTGATGTCATATTGCCTGGGATCTCACATTGCGTGAAGGCAATGAAAAGGGAAAGACAAAAAGGTTTGGTGAATAATCATATGACGAGGGCCTATATGACGTCATAGAAACGCTTCCCAGACTCATTAGATCTGTCCCATGTGGCGTAGAAACGGTTTCCATCATGATTACGCTTAGAACTAGGATTTATATAATATAACGACATAGATTCAGCTGGTTCCTGGTGCTTGAGTTTTACCATTAAAAATAAATGACAAATAGGTTTCTTCGATAACCTGATGTGACCAACTTGATGTGCCAGGTTCAAATGGTTCCCGGCCTCTCTGGTATGGCCGGTTCCCCGCCGGTAACCAGTGTCCCCTGTTTGCATTAATACATACACGTCGTTCTACCTAGCCATTTACCATTTTACACTCCCACCAAGTCCATAGAAACGTGCATAGTTGCATAGTGTAATAGATTCCGTGGATTTCTTAACCTCATCATAAAGGGCCTTCAGTACAAAGCCAAAGCTACTATTTTGCCCAGAACCCCAGGCCCCGCGTCATTCCGACGATGAACATTCTACATACAGATGGCACCCGGGAACCTCAACAAGAAAATATACCCGGAAAAAATCTTATATAATCCACGTGGTCTCCATGCAGCGCCGTCTGGCAGGAACTCATGGGAGCTAATTAAAGCGCCTTCTCTTGGTCTGTTGTTCCCTGCCTTTGTCCTGATCAGCCTCATTCAGGGTAAGGCCGGCCACTCGCCCCGGCCTCGCCTACCGTCGCTATCAAAATTTCATCGGAACCTTTTCCGCCTGTGCTAAACATAGACACGGCGCCGGTTTGTTTGAACTCGGGGGTTAACTTTTGCAGAGGAGTTGATCGTAGATGGCATAGCGAGTTCCCATCTTTGCACTTCCATCTGCTCAGCATACCATTCCCTTTTCGCTGTTAGTCGCTATTATTTTTTGTTTCTCTTCGACATGCAGCTGATGTATCTAAAAAATACTGAGGCCCCTACATACGACATGTGAGTTCATATATACGAGACAGTTATAATGCATATAATCTTTTTCCTTTCATCATTTACGCAGGTGTAACATTTGCGATGGTCGTATATTCATAAACGAATGACGGATAATTAAGTTATAAAATGCCTTTGAACTAATTTTACTGCCGTGCCCCTTCCTTCGTTGTCTGATTTTGAAAAATATGTATGTCCTCACCTTGACAGTCTGGATAATTTGGGTTAAAAACAATGTTTTATATGCATGCATCAAAAGTGACTGGGGGAGAGGTAAAGATAAGAGATAAGTGGTAACCGTAATGCGTGTTGTCTCACAAGTTGTCGCTAAAGAATAAGAGAAATAAGCAAGTGGTCATGTTAACAAAAAGATAAATAATATGCTATTATGAAAGTATGCTTCGTCACAACAGATATAGGACGTAATGTTTGTTTGGGTTGCTTTCCATCAGCAATGAGAGATAAATCATAATATGACATCACGTGATACTAATATACAAATCTAAATATATTCTTTCCACTAAGCTGAATATATATATATATATATATATATATTGATTGCTCACTTGGTACATTGTATATCAAACATTGCCTCACATTCAGAATGATTGCCAGCAATGTGAACAACATAATATTCAGTACTTGGTGGCATATATTATTTGCAGCATTCATGAATGTAGGTTAACGAACAGTATGATAACATTGATATTCCACACGTCGATGTTATATTTTTCTCTGAGACCCTGAATAGTACACCGATGGTTGCTAGATGTATATGACATAACCACGTGGTCACGAGAGACGGCAGAATGAACCACGTGGTCACGAGAGACGGCAGAATGGGCCACGTGGTAAGGCGATACTTCACAAACCCTCACACGCTCGTCTTCTTTGACGCAATAGGGTTGCACAGTCACTTCGGGATCCTATCGAGACCCAACGAGACAGAGATACCTATGCTCTACGTCAATGCCTAGCATCAACGGCGGGTACGTGCTGTCTACCTTCCGGTTGTTTGCCTTCACTCGCTTCACACACAAGATCGGCTAAAGATGTCCTTCGAAGCACAAATAGCCACTGAAGTTATGTGCATATCCGAATTATAACCACCCGAGTAGATTTATGTAATGTATGAGCGGTTAGGCAGCTGATAAACCAGAATGCGGTTGTCTGATGAGTGACTGTCAGTGTCAGGCGATCTAACGTGCTGCGCAGGGTTTTCCATGTCGTATGACGCAATAATCAACATGACGCGCGTGTCTGCGCGCGGTATCTATGGTTACGTAACAACGCTCCTTATATGGACTGAGCAGGTGAGGACAATGGTGCTCCGTTTGTCGTAGAACTGTAAACATCGATGATTTGTCTCAAAATACAAGGCTTCCAACAGTCTCATCGAACGGACCACATGCATTATGGAGAGATAAATGTCTTATCTTTAATTATATTATGATTTTATAGTTAGCCATGCCTGGACCAAAGCAAACAAAAAATAGCTTCACACCCACTCGATTCTTCACGCACAAACCGCGCAGCCGGCCGGTTCCCAACACTAAAACGTTGACTACAATGAGTGCGAGTCACGCAGTTGCAGCAAGGCACCAGCGTGATGCGCATTCGTTCTAAGAGCACGTGTTTTTTTGTTGGTCCCCAAAAGACCTAAACCGGAAATAGAACCCGCGAGAACTGTACAGCCCAATAACCAATTATCCTTGATCTGTATATATGCGACACCTACTCATGGGACGCGACCCAACAATGTAATTCGCATTTCATTCCATCATCATAATTCCATATCTATATTTCAGTGGTAATTTACAGGGCGTCTTTGGGTTGAAACTAGTCCCCACCTTCTGCGAGGGAAATGACAAATGGTGCTTTCATAAGTGCCTTTGATACAGATAAGGGGTGGCTGCACTGCGATGGAGATGTCACTTTGCACTAACCTACATTTCATTTGCCATCGTTGGCAACACTAATGCTACATTCACGAAGAGGACATTGAAAAAAAAGCCATGGCAAAACACGTTATAAACGACGCGCCAAGCAGGCGCCATGGTAACGGTTACCGTGGTAACTGTAAGTTTGAGTTATTGATGTCAGATGTCCTGTGCGTCAATTTCAACGTTCAACAAAACAATCTTCATTGTTATTGTCATTGGACGCAGCATAGACGGCAAAAACCCAACGCGGGAGGGTAAACAAATTCAAACATATTTCAACCTATGTGTGCTTTATGGAGTCAACAAAATAGAGGAAGAACTAGTGAATAACAAACAAGTAATAAACTTGTTCACTACTTAGCGTCAGCGTCAACCAACTCCGTTCATCTTTGATAACAATACCTATTCAAGGCCCTTTTTGTCAGCGCATTAGCCATCGCGGGCAATCTGGATTATCGTTTAACGACAACTCTCCAAATAATATTACAAGTAAAGCCAATATTATCACCAGATGCTGCCATATGTTAGCACCGCCTTAAATTGATGACATGTGTGCACACATAGCCAGATTGTCGGTCGTGCAACAGGCCAAACAGAGCGCCCCGCCCTCCTGCACCTATCCCCACCCTCACCACCATCCCCATGTCTCCCCTAACCACTATCAACCGTTTCCGCTTGAGAGGCAGGAGTTGGATCTGTATTACAAGTCGAGCAATAAAATAAATTTCGAGTCTAAAAATGGTCATGTCGTATTATGTCTAATAGAGTAAGATCAACGTTGAAATATCCGTTGGGGCACATCTATAACGTTTGACATGATCCAAGATAATGCTCCAAAGCCCACTCCCCACCCCTATCCCAGCCCCGCCGCCCTTCCCACACCATGACCCCCTTCGAAATTACCATATGTCTGGTTATAGAGGTTAGATTTTTTGTGATGCTTCGCGAAAGTTTACACATGTGGCATGGGTTATTACTATCACTAGTAGGGGTTTGGAAGGGAGGTCCAGTGTCGATTTTTCAACATTTTCAACTTCTGTGTCGTTTTTACAAAAATCTGGGTCGATGTCGCTTTTTCATATCCTCAGTGTCAGAATTTGAGAGTTAATGTCGAATGTCGATTTTCAATCTGCCTCTGTCGCGTGTCGCTATTTACCCCTGCCAGGTCCCTACTAGTGGCGCCAATGGCATCGTCTGAATGTTCCTGATTTGAATGACCGATTGCATAATCGCAATAACTTCATGATCAGAATGAACCTGAACAGCTACCTGAACTGAAGGGATTATAACAGCCATGTGATCAGAATAGCCACGTGATCCGAATAGCTACGTAATCCGATAAGTATAACTATGTTGATGATAATACTGTGGCGGCTCAACGTAAGGAGTTTAACAAGGTTAAGGTACCTCTAGAGAAGGCCTTATCGAATATAACAACAACGTGCTTCGCCGATAGTTACATGAAGCCAACCCAAGTAAGCACCAAGCAATCGTGTTTGAGATGAGAAACGAAATAGGTGAGGCTACATGTTTTTCGGTTTTCTGGTACAGAACTGGCGGCTAAATAGATGAGAGAATGGTTGTTATATTTTCATAATCATATGTACATTTATCACATCAACTCATGTCATTTTATCATTGTCGGTCAATAGCACTTGTGCTAATGTTTATTGTTGATTTTTATATAGCGACGTTAAATAAAACTTTAACTTATCTTATCTTATCTTAATCCGAACCGCCCTCTCATCTTAATGGTCACGTAAATAGGATGGCATCATGATTTGAAACTCACGTGAAACGTAGGCCTATGGTCTGACTCGTGACATGATGTATTGCTCATGTGACTGATTGGCCTCGTATTCTGAGTTGTCACGTGATTTAAATTGTCCAAATTATCACGTGATCTAAATGGTTACATGATCTGAACGCCAACGTTATCTGTGTGGTCACATGGCGCAACTCCAGTGATCAGGTGATTTAAACGATCATCGCGCTACCATGGATATGTGCTTTAATTCACGCCGCCGAGGAGAGGTCCTCCGTCAACGTACAACATTCATGCGGCCGTCAACACAAACCTACATAGCGAAAATGAGGTAAGACAAACAAAGAGCTTCCGCTTAACCTACACACATAAGTTTTACCCACAAGCCCGACGGTTGCAGTCACCTTGATGACGCAAGGCGGCTATCAATGTAAGGTCACCGCCCACCATGACACACTGAGTTCCATCGGCATGGCAGGCCTTTGTGCCACCCTTGTTATTGTGTAGACGCAATACAATCACAACAAAACAGTGCTCTCCAAAAAAACGCAGGGAGGGGGCGGGTTGGGTGGTGCAAAAATCTAATGAAACGACATTAAATCTTCAAATATTTTATGTTTCACGGAACCTGTCGGGCCGTAATATCTTGATCCATTACCAGATTTTAGTTACCCCCATAGCCATTGTCTCGCCGATGACGCTTCCGCACCGGGGCGACTGGCCCTTAATTACCCGCCCATTGATGTTGCCTGGAGGAGAAATGGCTGTGTTGACAATCTGCCATGTGTTCCCGGTCTGACAGGGCGGACAACCCGCTGTTGCCTTCCGGTCCCCCCTTGCTAGGCAAAGACTCCGCTCCCTTCACTGTCTCCGCTGGGCTGCTTCTTTTTTTATAGTGGGGCCTTAAACAGTTATTATATTATTCAGTTCAAAACGAAAACGGCGGAGCGAGCAAAGAAACAGCACAAAGCTATAGCTATCACGCCCCCCCCCCCCCACACTCCCCTCCTACTCATTGTCTGTCGTTGATATCAAGCTAATGAGGGGAAGCATAAAAAGAAAATTCAAGTAAACCATATCAAGGTTTTTTGGGGGACATTTCCCGTCGGTGAAAGCCAGTCTTCGACAGCCGTTTACCGATGTTAGGACACAAAAGCTAATACACTTAACAAACAGGCGTCTCCAGTCATAGGGGAATATTTTATCTCCGTTCTTCGGATGGTTTTTTCCCCTCTTTGCCGTCTTGGATCTGCCATGTACAATCCCCGTGTGCAACGATACATATCATATGTGAACAATGCGACTGGACAGGGGAGGGCTCCTCAAGACCCTTGTCTCGTCTTCCGGGCTGGTTATCTGGGCTGGCCATGCTGTCTGGCATGTGTCTGGGAGTCCCACCCGAGACCGCCTCGTGATTTCATATCACTATCAAAAAAAGTCCTAGCTAGCGTGAAAGCCGGCTAGACAAGAAATGAATCATGTTGTATAAAGTACAATGCAGTTTCTGTCAGTGCCAATTACCCCACATAGTGAGTACATCGGGTTTCTAATCACAAAAAGCATAGGACGACATATATAATTATGAATGCAAGAAGTAAATATGGTAGAGGCTAAGACAAAAATAGGACATACATATATATGTAGCCTACCAACGAAGTGTAACACAAGCTAAGGCAGAATAAGGCAAATTAGGTGTGTATATCGAGTTAAGTGCAACAGAGGCATTGCTTGGAGAGATTATGACAACATATATGTATCCACGATTCAAGTGCGACAAAGGCATCTGCAGACAGGATAGGACAACATATATTCACCCATAAACCAAGGGCCAAAAGGTGACCGAGCTAAGTGCGGGCTGCGTAAGAAGAATATGGTTGATGCATCGGACTTGATGGTCGCTGTGAACAATTGCTTGTATTACACCGGGCGGTATTGTATGGATTAGTCATGGGTAGTCGTAATGAATCACGTTGCCTTCGTTTCCTTCAGGCGTTGTGAGATACAGTTTTATGGAAGCAGTTTGGAGGCAGGCAGAACCCGAACGACGAAAGTTGATGAACGTGATAAACGCGATGTCGAATGGTTTGATGAGTTTGTTTACGCTTCAGTGGTCTCAAGTGTTTTTGTTTCATTTCCGTTTATGACATGAAATGGATCACGTGTTTTCGGCATTATCTGCTGATATTATATTGTTTATTTAACGTGCTTCCGTGTACCATGGGTCTTAATCTGGCCGACCACTCCCCAGCCCCAGCCCCAGCCCCAGCCCCAGCCCCAGCCCCAGCTCCAGCCCCAGCCCCAGCCCCAGCCCCAGCCCCAGCCCCAGCCCCAGCCCCAGCCCCACCCCCAGCCGCAGCCCCAGCCCCAGCCCCATGCAGCCCCAGCCCCAGCCCCATGCAGCCCCAGCCCTAGCCCCAGCCCTAGCTCCAGCCCCAGCCCCACCCCCAGTCCCAGCCCCAGCCCCAGCCCCAGCCCCAGCCCCAGCCCCAGCCCCAGCCCCATGCAGCCCCATGCAGCCCCAGCCCCAGCCCCAGCCCCAGCCCCAGCCCCAGCCCCATGCAGCCCCAGCCCCATGTTATAGAAAACAGGGCCAGCCACTCGACCTCCCCCCATCCCACACACCCCACATCATCCATACCCCACACTTTAAATGAAGGTACATCCGGAGCTCCCGGCTTAAATCAAACCCGCCAAGTTACCCTCTTTCTAGTCTCGCTTGCATTCGACCCCGGAGAGGAGGAAGAGTGAGCCTAATTCATCACACAAACCTTTGGCCTGTCGTGGCTCGCCGGGGGTGGCGGGAATTTCATGCCGGTTCCATGTTGCCTCTGTTGTCTCATGTTAAAAAAAACGTAGCACCGACTATACAGTCTCATCGGACACGTGAGTCACAACGCACCAAATCCCTAAAAAGAGGGAAAAGCAAAAACTTTGCCTCGTTGCGTAGATTTGGGATCAGCCCAAACAGAAATATACTTGGAGGTTTTCTTCCTGAACCAACACGAACCGTTCTATAGTACCGCTGAGTAAATATACACAGACTGAGCCTATGAGCCTCGTGTGCATGATCAGGCTATAAAGGAATGACCGAAACATGACATTACGTTGCTTTTATCGAGCCATATACCAATCATAGAAAACCTTACACAATGCCAAACAACAATGTTTCGTATATCCATCATCAATATTGGTGGGGTTGCTCCTACTATAGCAGGCGTTATATACATAAAACAGACATCAAAACAAAATGTATGTGTTTACCATATGACGTTAATTAAGACATAGAACATTACAGATTAAGTTATGTTTGTCGCCACTCACGTCAGCCAGTCATAAACACAAACCACGGATACTTGCTTTCCGTAGGGTGACAGACAATTGATAGGTTGTACGTGTTTCTCTGTTGCAAACAACCAGATACATGTATCCATAGCAACATTCATTGGCTGCCAAACTGTATATGGCCCTAGAGTGTTCAATACATTGACGTGAGCGTATGCTAAAATATAGTCACTTGTTTACATCATTACATGTGTTGTGCCGTGAGGTGATACTGCTTACCGGTCTCCCGGCGTGGGGCGGTACGCTTACGCCGTAGTCTCTCTGCACCACATCAATTTTAACCATCAGAATTATCCTTCATCGAAGATAACTTCGCAGTTTGCATCAAACACACGATTGTTTAGCATTTACTGTGCCACTGGTACAGTACCTGACGAATTCATTCCAGTTTGATTAATTAGAAGTCATCTTACTTTCGAACTACATTTTGAGTTCGATCGAGGTCATAGGCGTAAAGTGTTTTGAACTTTAACCCCGTGCTCTTTTAAAAATGTCTATATTCTGCATTGAAAATACAATATTCAATCTAAAAAAACTCTCTAAAATCATTCGAGACATCAGCACCGTTGAGGTCAACCGTGAGGTTGGCGGTTACGTGGGGCAGAGGTGATGTGAGGAACAAGCTCCCTCTGCTGGCAGAGTAACTGCTTACCTTACCAGGTAAATCCTCTTCAATCTTAGTATACAGCTGTCATATTATAACAACTGCTAAAGCGATTGGAAACTCTCCTCGGATAACTCAATATCCTTTGACCACAAACGTTAGACGTGATCTTTATCTCTCGTCACTCTTTTTTTATGTTCACTGTAACGTTAGTGGTATATGTACTTGTCACAAAATGAATTTAAGCAATATACTTACATGCGCCATCTTAGATTTTTTACATTTTAGAATCAACACTAAAAGTATCTCAAAAATTATGATGCTTATGTTTTGTATCTCTTTGAGTCTGTAAAACAAACATTTCAACATAAAACTGCGCGGTTTATTTATCACGCGCGGACGTGATAGCGAGCCGCGGTCGACATCACACACAAAATACCAAACGGCGAACAGGCGCGCAGGGATATAAAGCAGGCCACCAACTTCTGCTCCGGTGACCAAAAATGCTTGTCTCCGGATAGCCCACAGGTTTTCAGAATTTAAATTCAAGACGGAATGTACTTATTTGACGTGGAGAAGAGGTTGTTAATACCAAAAAATACGGAATATATTGCTTGAAGTATTTGGACATATTGTGCGAGCGATTCATAGGCAAATGTTACAATTGCGATATTCATCGCCTGTCATGTCATCATCCCCCAAGTATACTGGGCGTTTTACATATTAATGGATAGACAACTTCAAAGGCGCAAAACACAACCAAAGCGTGAGAGGGAGCGTGAGGGTGAAAGATCCTTCCACCAATGTCACCCTTACCTTCTGAATGCTTTATGTGGCAAAATCGACCAAGGCTTTAAACCTAGGAGCGACCGGAAAAAACTTCAACTCAATTTCCACCGCACGCTTCGAGGCGTACGTTTTTGGAACGCTTTCAATTATGACACAGGGCATTGAGGTGGTAAGGACCTGAGGAAATGTTTTCTCCTCTATTCCTTCGGTCCTTCTAGGTTTGTTTTACATTTCTAACCCTTTAGGGCTTTGGCCCTCATACACGTTAAGTTACCCTAAGGGGAATGGAGGTCTCTGGGGGGAGGGGAGGGTTGGCAGCGGGAAGACAGGGAGGATTGGGGTCGGGAGACGCAGGACTAATCGGCCAACAGAAGCGCTGTTGATCACTCATTTCACTGGTGATCTACGGCCGCTGCTGGCTTGAAGTTGGATTACTTTGGTTTGGTTTGGTTTGGTTTGTGGCAGGGATTGCTGCTATTAAAAAGGGGACAGATTGGGAGAATGGAAGGTGGATGGGTGTGGGTGAGGCCAAGTGAGGGAGGCGGGGTGGGGATCGGTGGGTGGGGGGGTGTCGTGGGGCAGGTGCGTGTATTCATCTTGGCCCATTACGTAATTAAAGAGAATTGCCGCTTGGCACGAAAGTCTCAATGGCTGTAATGGCAATCGTCGGCTGACGCGGGACACTGCAAGCGGCCATGGGGGTCTCTCGCTGTGACGTCATGACGTCGTGACGTGGGGACACGGCCAGCGGCCATGGGGGTCTCTGCTGTGACGTCATGACGTCGTGACGTGGAGACACGGCCAGCGGCCATGGGGGTCTCTGCTGTGACGTCATGACGTCATGACGTGGGGACACGGCAAGCGGCCATGGGGGTCTCTCGCTGTGACGTCGTGACGTGGGGACACGGCAGGCGGCCATGGGGGTCCCTGGCTGTGACGTCATGACGTCGTGACGTGGGGATACGGCAGGCGGCCAAAGGTGCCCCTGGTTGTGACGGCGTGACGCTGTGACGTTGTGAAGTGGAGACACCGCCTGCTGCCATGGGGGTCTCTAGCTGTAACCGGGGGGGGGGGGTGAAGTGGAGACACGGCCAGTGGCCACGGGGTTTCCCTGGCTGTGACTCAAAAATCGTTGGTTGACATCGTGACACGTGACATGCACGCCGAAGACGCGGCCATTCAGAGGAACGCTCCACAGTAGAGGCGCAAAACGGGGCAACGGCGGCATGTGACATGGTGATACTACAGACCAAAGATATCGCCATGGTAACATTACAGACCAAAGATATCGCCATGGGAACAATACAGAACGAAGATGTCGCCATGGTAACACTACTGAACGAAGATGTCGCCAAGGTAACACTACTGAACGAAGATATCACTATGGTTACACTACAGAACGAAGATATCGCCATGGTAACACAGCAGAACGTAGCTAGCGCCATGGTAAGACAGCAGAACGAAGCTAGCGCCATGATTCATTAGACTATTTGAATCTCATTATATTTCTAGCTCATCTTAGACATATACTTTGCAAAAATAGTAATTTTCCCCAAGTTATCCCAATGGCAATGACTTCGCCGTTTATCCGAACCAAACAAAACGAAGTCGCACGTCAAGCTGCCCCAATACAATAGGGTGAGCAATGTCTTTCATTAAGTCATGTATGGACCCATTGTTGTCTATCCGTCTCCAATAGCAACACAACCATGTGAACAATGCACATCGCAAAGGCAAGGTGCTAAGTAAGGATCCCTACTCCCACCCCACCCCCTCTCTCTCCCTCTCTCTCTCTCTCTCTCTCTCTCTACCTCTCTTCCTCTCATCCACTCATGCAGTGACTGCCGTTTGCCAGTTCACCACAATTACATTAGCATGTGTAATTACCTAATGGAGCGTGTGCCCGGGTAGTCAAAAAAACTGGTGCCTCTGCTGCCCCCTGGTGGTGACCTCCGCAAGGTGGCGCCGCTAGGTTGGTTCATTGGGGAGATAGTGGAACAGACGCGCGGACCGTTACCCAGGAAGAGGGAGGGGACTCGCAGCCATATGTATAGGTTCGTGTTGTCTGCGAGGCGGCCGTCCACACGAGGACACGACGAGCGGGCGGCGTATCTATTTCGGTTCTGGATCGAGGCAGAAATGAGGTTAATACCGCAACGAATTATGAGGTATAACCTCATTAGAACGACGGGAAATAATCTCAAAAACATTTAATGTTTTAGTGAGATATCTAATATATGGCTTCATCGGTGGCGTGTATCGTGTTGGTTAAGCTACACGCTCACTACCACCACCCCACCCCAACACCCCTTACCCCCCCCCCCCCCACCAGCCAACCATACTAACACCCCACCACCCCACCACTCCACCATCCCACCAACCTACCACGCCACCACCCCACCAACCAAGCAACCCACCAACCCACCACACCACCCCCCCCTCCCTACCCCATCGCAAGAGATTTTATGTTTGTCCTACATCCTATATTAATCCAGTCCTTAGGACTGACACGCCTATTTATTGATACCACTAGAAGCTGGATGGATTTAAAATCAGAGCACAGCTATATTAGATCTAACTCCTTAAGAAAAGTGTCCTCCTTCACAAAGAGTAGGTAGGGGGTTGTCCCCGGGCACATGGCTCCACTCTCCCTTCCTTCTTCCACTGACGCGATATGACCAAAAGTGGTTAAAGCGTCCTGAATATACAACCAACCTTAGAAAAATAAGTAAAGGCATTACAACATTACTTACAAATGCATTACAGCATTACTAATGAATGCATTACAGCATTACTTGTAATATATTATAGGGATGTGCTGTCGTTATTGTTATTCGTTATATATAATCATTCGTCTTTTGGTCATTTGTTGCAAATAAAGTTAATCGTGAAGTAAACGTTTCTAGGTGAAACTACACGGAAAACAAGTTAAAGAAATGTAAAGGCCAAATCATCGACTTGTGGCATAAGTACGTTTTTTTTTCAACAAAATCAGTTTGAAAGTTATTGGGAATCATCTTATCACAGAAAAGTTCAAGAAAACATGCGGTTAAATTAAACCTTTGAGCAACACATCATATGTACATACATGTACATCGATATTTATCTTACACACTAGTGCATGGCATAATATTTATATTATGATACTATATCATGATACACGATCTTGGCTTGAGAGGGTATGACCCAACATCGTTGACTAGAGCAATGTGTGAGCTGTTTACAACGTATTTCGTATTGCCAAAATGCAATGGCAAAATAGAAATTGAAAAATGGATGTTTTGTCGGATTGTTTACCAGACCGGACTGGTTTAACACCCTCTAGAGGTAGCTTGTAAAATCAGGAAAAAAGTAGAGAATAAATAGTTTACACTGACACTTGTAAATATCCAGCATTTTCTTGCATTCCGAGAGGTAGTATTTTCTTCTTGAACGACGTTCTTGAGGAGGCGAATACAGAATGGTGGTGGGTGATGGTGAAGCTGGGCTTATGAAGCCATGGTCAATCTGTACTTTACACGGCTTTCCACGTGTTCCATTTGACTGTATGTATAATATCAATATTGGTGAGCAGCTATTGACAGAACAGATCGTCAAGCCTCTCGTTTATTAACTGAACACTCCACCACTAGGGGGTGCCTACAGAATGTCTAACTTAAGTTTCTCTAAAATGATAATATACAATAATACTAATAATACTAATCATCATAATAATAACATCCATATTAATAACGGGTGTAATTGATGAAAACGATAAATACACATCTGGCCGGATGTTATGACCTTGCAAAGGGCAGTCCCCTTTGAGAAAGGGAGATGGGGTGCTGGTGAACTTTGACCTAAATAAAGTATCAGATGAAGGGGTTGGCGGGTTCTACTTCCGGTGGAGACCTAACTCCCTGTGCACATTCACCCCTCCCTTGGATCTGCAAAATGCGACTGAGCGAATGAGAAAAGGAGCGGTAGGTTGTGGGGGTTTTGTGTTTGGATGCGTGCGGTACATGTATATGATTAAATCGAGCAACAGTTAGTCGGGAAATGGAGATGACGGAAGCCCAATGCATGCCGTAAAAAGGCCATCCAACGTTGATTACATCAACGATGCAATGAATAATTCTTTACAAACGTAACTCCAGAGGAGCATTAAGGGACCAGAGTCACGGGGCGGTACTGCTGGGCGACTGCAATGTACTGAGCCCCCCACACACAGCAAGGTAGGATAACCCACGTCACTGTCCACCCTATCCACCCCCTCCACCCCCTTCCCCACCACTCCGACCACTCCACCTCATCCAACTCCTCAATCACCGACCACCCCATCCACCCCCCCCCCCCCCCCCCCCCCCCCCCCACCGCCTCATCTGCGCGCATTTCTCTCCCAAGGCCACCTGTTTGGCAGCAGTCGCAACATAACTCTCGAACACGGGATGTGATCAGGGCGAGAGGTCACGAAATCTGTTCGGGTTGAGAGATCAGGGGATATGCTCAGGGCGAGAGATCACGATATGTGCTCAGGGCGAGATATCACGGGATGTGCTCAGGGCGAGATATCACGGGATGTGCTCAGGACGAGATATCACGAGATGGGCTCAGGGCGACAAATCACGTGAGCAGGGTGAGAGCGCCATGGATGTATTCAAACTAAGAGGTCACGAGACTTGCTCATGATAAGATGTCGCGGTATGTAATCTGGGTGAGATATCACGAGATGTGCCACGAGATGTGATTTGGGAGAGATATCACGAAATGTGCCACGAGATGTGCTCAAGGCAAGAAATCACGAGATATGCTTAGAGTGAGAGATCACGAGATGTGCCACGAGATGTGATCTGGGTGAGATATCACGAAATGTGCTGAAGGCGAGAAATCACGAGATGTGCTTAAAGTGAGAGATCACGAGATGTGCAGAGGGCGAGATATCATGAGATGTGCACAAGGTGAGAGAAACACGAGACTTTTTCGAAAGGTGTAGTGTTACTGAAGTGGTCAAAGTGATTGGAGTGGTCAGAGTGATTGGAGTGGTCAGTGATTGGAGTGGTCAGTGATTGGAGTGGTCAGTGATTGGAGTGGTCAGTGATTGGAGTGGTCAGAGTGATTGGAGTGTCAGTGATTAGAGTGGTCAGTGATTGGAGTGGTCAGTGATTGGAGTGGTCAGTGATTGGAGTGGACAGAGTGCTTGGAGTGGTCAGAGTGACTCGAGTGTTCAGAGTGATTGGAGTGGTCAGAGTGACTCGAGTGTTCAGAGTGCTTGGAGTGGTCAGGCCAGACTGGCCAGACTGAGTTGATGGCCGTGCAGGCTAGACTGGCCTGACTGAGTTGATGACCGTGCAGGCTAGACTGGCCTGACTGAGGAGATGGCCGTGCAGGCTAGATTGGCCTGAGTTGATGGCCGTTCAGGCTAGACTGGCCTGACTGAGTTGATGGCCGTGCAGGCTAGACTGGCCTGAATGAGTTGATGGCCGTGCAGGGTAGACTGGCCTGACTGAGTTGATGGAGATGCAGGCTAGACTGGCCTGACTGAGTTGATGGCCGTGCAGGCTAAAGTGGCCTGACTGAGTTGATGGCCGTGCAGGCTAGACTGGCCTGACTGAGTTGATGGCCGTGCAGGCTAGACTGGCCTGACTGAGTTGATGGCCGTGCAGGCTAGACTGGCCTGACTGAGTTGATGGCCGTGCAGGCTAGACTGGCCTGACTGAGTGGATGGCCGTGCAGGCTAGACTGGCCTGACTGAGTTGATGGCCGTGCAGACTAGACTGGCCTGACTGAGTTAATGGCCGTGCAGGCTAGACTGGCCTGACGGAGTTGATGGCCGTGCAGGCTAGACTGGCCTGACTGAGTTGATGGCCGTGCAGGCTAGAGTGGCCTGACTGAGTTGATGGCCGTGCAGGCTAGACAGGCCTGACTGAGTTGATGGCCGTGCAGGCTAGACTGGTCTGACTGAGTTGATGGCCGTGCAGGCTAGACTGGCCTGACTGAGTTGATGGCCGTGCAGGCTAGACTGGCCTGACTGAGTTGATGGCCGTGCAGGATAGACTAGCCTGACTGAGTTAATGGCCGTGCAGGCTAGACTGGCCTGACTGAGTTGATGGCCGTGCAGGCTAGATTGGCCTGACTGAGTTAATGGCCGTGCAGGCTAGACTGGCCTGACTGAGTTGGTGGCCGTGCAGCCTAGACTGGCCTGACTGAGTTGATGACCGTGCAGGCTAGACTGGCCTGACTGAGTTGATGGTCATGCAGGCTAGACTGGCCTGACTGAGTTGATGGCCGTGCAGGCTAGACTGGCCTGACTGAGTTGATGGCCGTGCAGGCTGATGGTACAAGACGCCCCGTTGGCGCACGCACGTTGTTATCCCGCTCCTCCGGTGCAGACTACGAGGATGACCAAAACACGCCCCGCAAGCAGCCAATTGCCTGCGACTTGATGAATGCACGGCAGCAGTCACCGCCTCCACAGCCATCAACGCCATGGCATAACGGCAGCAGTCACCGCCTCCACAGCCATCAACGCCATGGCATTACGGCAGCAGTCACCGCCTCCACAGCCATCCACGCCATGGCATTACGGCAGCCGTCAGCGCCTCCACAACCATTCACGCCACAGGGTCACCATGGATGTAATACCCTTATATTAGTAATGTCGAGGCGACTGTTAACACCATAATAGGGCTGTACATCTCTCGCGGGTTCTATTTCCGGTTTAGGTCGTTTGGGGACCAACAAAAAAGCACGTGCTCTTAGAACGAGTGCGCATCACGCTGGTGCCTTGCTGCAACTGCGTGACTCGCACTCATTGTAGTCAACGTTTTAGTGTTGGGAACCGGCCGGCTGCGCGGTTTGTGCGGGAAGAATCGAGTGGGTGTGCAACTATTTTTTGTTTGCTTTGGTCCAGGCATGGCTAACTATAAAATCATTATATAATTAAAGATAAGACATTTATCTCTCCATAATGCATGTGGTCCGTTCGATGAGACTGTTGGACGCGTTGTATTTTGAGCCAAATCATCGATATTTACAGTTCTACGAAAAACGGAGCACCATTGTCGTCACCTGCTCAGTCCATATAAGGAGCGTTGTTACGTAACCATAGATACCGCGCGCAGAAACGCGCGTCATGATGATTATTACGTCATACGACATGGAAAACCCCGCACAGCACGTTAGATCGCCTGACGCTGACAGTCACTCATGAGACAACCGCATTCTGGTTTATCAACTGCCTAACCGCTCATACATTACATAAATCTACTCGGATGGTTAAAATTCGAATATGCAAATAACTTCAGTGGTTATTTGTGCCTCCAAGGACAGCTTTAGCTGATCTTGTGTGTGAGGCGAGTGAAGGCAAACACCGGAAGGTAGGCAGCACGTACAAGCCGTTGATGCTAGGCATTGACGTAGAGCATAGGTATCCCTGTCTCGTGGGGTCTTGATAAATCCCGAAGTGACTGTACAGCCCTATGAACGAATGATACTGGCTGGTTCGGTATTTCTATCCCCCGGCTGGTCATTTTGTTTATTATCATAAATTAATATATCCAACATACGGGTGTCTGTCGTAATACTCTTTGTGGTTTGATTGAGGTTCACCGACTCACCTACCTGGGAGCTGCTGAGTGCTGCACCGTTGAACGGGATATAATTAGAACATAAATACATACAGTATTATAAATTCCACATATAAATGTAATGCACTTGTGTGTTACGTGGATTGAATAGATTGACTGATACAATCAAAATAATACTGTTCATTCATTTCTATAAGGACAAATTAATTAATTATAGCCAAATATTATCCACATAAACATTCTCTATGAAGTCGCCATTGATGGCAATGTACTCATGTTATAATGAGGTAAGTTAAATTTTAGCCCGTGTTTCAATATCTAAAAAAGATACATACATACATGGTAAGGGGTTGCTTCGATCAGACTAGACGGACACCGTCCGCCGACCGATTGGTAACGCCCAGAACGGAAGTGACATTTGCCAAGAAGCACCCGTTCAGTGCCACCGGTCGGCAGCGGTTTCCCCCACTCCTCCTCTCCGCCCCTGGCCGTCCAACCCTCCCCAACACCACCGGGCCTACCGCTACCCGCCCCCCCCCCCCCCCGCCCCGGCCCGCCACCACCAACCGCCCATCGCTACCCCTCCGCTCAACCCCGCCACCATCCCCCACCAACACCCGCCCATTCCAGCCCTCCGTCCACCACCACCTGCCCATCGCTCCCCCCCCCTCCCTCCCCTCCGCCACCACCTCGCGACCATCGCTACCCCTCCCCCCTCCTCTACCACCCCCCTCCCTCCCTGCCCGTCCCTCAGTACGCTGCTGCCACGGAGAACCAACCCCCAGACGAAGGTCCCGGAGCGTTGCATTATAAATGAACAGACCCAATAGAATTGTAACATGCAAATCGACGCGGCCTTAATTTGTCCTTATTTGAGGGGCATTTCCACAAATCGCCCCCTCGACTCATCGGCCCATCTTAGTGATTGCCTCCCATAAGGCCCACCTTATGTTTCTTTAATAGGAAGGGCACCATTGATCTGGACGTCCCCTGGAAGGCTGGCCGGACCTATATGTATGTATCACTAACACGTCAGTGCGAAACCAACTGGATCAATTCCAATCATTTCGTCCGCTGTCGATCCGTGGGAAATGACCCTTCAACCGCTCTGATGAGGGCCACATCCATTGGGGGTGGTGGGGTTGGGAGTTAAAGTGTACTTACGGAAAGCGTCTGAAATGCGGAATCTTTACGTGTTGCCTCTAGCCGACGTATGCAGTCAGTCGGTCAGTGGTAGTCCTGCTAGGATTGGTTAATAAAACATTTCGTCAAAGAGGTAGAGAGACGGAAGCAGTTCCTGGGACGTTTTTGCGAGGTCCCGTTTCGTCTGCCGGGAGGGTCGAGTTGCCAGTTGCCAGGAGAGGGATGGGAGAAAGCGGGGCAGGGCATGGCCGGGGTGAGGCATGGCCAGGGTGAGGCATGGCCGGGGTGAGGCATGGCAGGGATGAGGCATGGCAGGGGTGAGGCATGGCAGGGGTGAGACATGGCAGGGGTGAGGCATGGCAGGGGTGAGACATGGCAGGGGTGAGGCATGGCAGGGGTGAGGCATGGCAGGGGTGAGACATGGCAGGGGTGAGGCATGGCAGGGGTGAGGCATGGCAGGGGTGAGACATGGCAGGGGTGAGGCATGGCAGGGGTGAGGCATGGCAGGGGTGAGGCATGGCAGGGGTGAGACATGGCAGGGGTGAGGCATGGCAGGGGTGAGGCATGGCAGGGGTGAGACATGGCAGGGGTGAGGCATGGCAGGGGTGAGGCATGGCAGGGGTGAGGCGTGGCCGGGCTGAGGCATGGCCGGGGTGAGGGATGGCCAGGGTGAGGCATGGCCGGGGTGAGGCATGGCCGGGGGGAGGCATGGCCGGGGTGAGGCATGGCAGGAGTGAGGCATGGCCGGGGTGAGGCATGGCCGGGGTGAGGCATGGCGGGGGTGAGGCATGGCCGGTGTGAGGCATGGCAGGGGTGAGGCATGGCCGGGGGTGAGACATGGCCGGAGTGAGGCATGGCCGGGGTGAGACATGGCCGGGGTGAGGCATGGCCGGGGTGAGGCATGGCCGGGGTGAGGCATGGCCGGGGTGAGGCATGGCGGGGGTGAGACATGGCCCGGGGGTGAGGCATGGCCGGGGTGAGGCATGGCCGGGGTGAGACATGGCCGGGGTGAGGCGTGGCCGGGGTGAGGCATGGCCGGGGTGAGGCGTGGCCGGGGTGAGGCGTGGCCGGGGTGAGGCATGGCCGGGGTGAGGCATGGCAGGGGGTGAGGCATGGCCGGGGTGAGGCATGGCCAAGGTGAGGCATGGCCGGCTGAGACATGGCCGGGGTGAGACATGGCCGGGGTGAGGCATGGTCGGGGTGAGGCATGGCAGGGGTGAGGCATGGCCAGGGTGAGGCATGGCAGGGATGAGGCATGGCCGGGGTGAGACATGGCCGGAGTGAGACATGGCCGGGGTGAGGCATGGTCGGGGTGAGGCATGGCAGGGGTGAGGCATGGCCAGGGTGAGGCATGGCAGGGATGAGGCATGGCCGGGGTGAGACATGGCCGGAGTGAGGCATGGCCGGGGTGAGGCATGGTCGGGGTGAGGCATGGCAGGGGTGAGGCGTGGCCGGGCTGAGGCATGGCCGGGGTGAGGCATGGCAGGGATGAGGCATGGCAGGGGTGGCTTAGAGACGAGGCGATGCCAACACTCGGTGGGTCATGCGATACCAAGGCAAGGTACCTGTTACTGAGCAGCCAATTAATCAACCGGCCCAAATCCAACATCCACCACCACCACCCCCACTGCCACTACCACCACCTCATCCACTACCACTACCACTACCACCCCCACCCCTAACCCCACTACCACTACCTCCTCACTACCACCACTACCTCCACAACACCCCCCCCCCCCCAACAGTGTCGAACATACGACATCCCACACCAGACACACACATACCAAATCCTATAGTTATGCCACCCCACCCCACACCCCATTACCTTCATCCAGACATTATTTACCACACATCACCCCCCATCATACCCTATAGTCACCGCCCCCCCCCCAACCCCCCACACACCGTATCATGCAGTCACCCACCCCGACAAGTCCTAGACGCGCCATCCATACCCCTGCACCAAACCCACCATTTACCCCCCCTCACACCCACCCCGACAAGTCCTAGACGCGCCATCCATACCCCTGCACCCAAACCCACCATTTACCACCCCCTCACACCACCCACCCGACAAGTCCTAGACGCGCATCCATACCCCTGCACCCCAGCCCAATGCAAACAAAACGGCTGCTCCACGCGGGCGAGAAGAAGCCTCCTACCATGCCATATATATATATATATATATATATATATTATATATATATATATATATATATATATATATATATATATATATGTGTGTGTATATATATATATATCTATATATATATATATGCCAGTGCCCATTGTTCAACCGACATATCTAAACAGCACCGAATCTTCAGCTACGGTATATAACCTCCTCTGTGTTTACTCACAGCTAACATCCCTTTATCGATAGTGTGCTTCACTTGCCACAAAAAAACGTTGTGAAATAAAATCTCCATTCTCCTAAATTAATTATCAGCGACGACTGTTTATAAAAGTCAAGGGCACAAATTGACTTTGATTCTTGAATTCAAATGGCATCCAGTGACATGACCAGGAGGACAAAGCCAAATCTGGTCTACCCAGTAACTTCACACACGGTATTGACCAAAAAAGGCGTTCAACCCCTGGACCCTGTTCTGCTTCGACAGACAGCCTACAACAGCCAGCCCAGCCCAGCCCATCCGATGCCAGACTCACCAGGCAACCGACCTGGCCTAAAATGATAGACGAGATTACCCCTGGGCCAGCCAAACTAAGTTTTATATGCGAAATCGGGGCCCCCCTTGCTTGAAACCAATGACAGGTCAAGGAAAACTGGATCCTGGCTATGAATATAAACACTTATCCAAAAGCCAGCCCGGTAGCATGCGGAGGAGACTCAGTGACGTCTCATCACGCTTATACGCGTCATCACCCGCGCCATCAGCCTCTTGTCTTCTCCATACAAGATAGAAGTTATGGTCCTCACGTGGCACCATATATTCACGTTAAAAAGTAGAGCGGGACAGCACAGAAGGAGGCCCCTGGTATATAACCCGCGGCATCCCCTAGTCAATGTGTCTGGCTGCTATCTGGGGATCGTTTCACTAAGAGTTCCAAGCTCTTAACCGTATATTTTACATGCTTTACAAGTTAACGACCGATCGTAAGTTTACGATCAACGGAAATAAGCCTACTATTCCGATTATTGGGATGCAGCCATCTTCGTGCAATTTATTTTCCACAATATTATTCAAAACTTTGTTTGCCATATATATATGATAAATTGAACGTTTTTCATCTTTTTTTCTTGTCGCAATTCAATCTTTAAATTTTGCGAGAAAACAGTTACGAGATGTTTGTGACATGACTCCCTGAAGTCACAAATCCCCGGTATGCGCAAGCTGAATCCAAAATGGCGTTAAACGAGGTATAAGCATTAGGACAATTTACCGCTGGCTTTAGATAAAAAACAATTAATATTGTCAAGTTAACAACCTGTACCCATTGCTTTTTCTCCTTCTTGATACATCTTACACATGCCGGGGGAGACTTGATCCGATTTTCCAACACAAACATTTTCCTGTCCGTCTGTGTTGTGATCAAATGTTCAATCTACAATCATTTACAAAGGCTGGCAGCAAACGTTTTCAGAATGTATATTGAATTATATACATGAGATCAACAATGTTAGAATATCTCGTGGTGGTCTCCATAGACTCGTTATCTTAACTCAGTTCTTAAATCGGACTATAATGGATGGATCATTTGATATCTAGGAGGGGGTGGGTGGTGCTATGGTTTTATCAGTGGAGGCCACAAACAATTGTTCGCGGTCGACGAGGGATGATTCTGTTTTGTGGCCATGGAGAGGTCAGAGTTGTTTATGAGATTCTCGTGATGGCTTGATTTATTTTGCCTTTTCATCTGTAGAATATTTTCAGTTTAATAGTACGAACTAGGAAAAAAAAGGAACGAGGACAGTTTTTTTACTTGACAACAGGCCAAGCTACATTTTTTGTAACGCAAAATTCAGAGCAATAAACCATACCCCCCCCCCCCTGGGTATCAAATGGTCCGTCCATAGGTACTAACACACGCCACGGTGTAAGGTAAAATACGTAGGCCTACCACACCTGCATCCATGGACAACCGTTATTCATATATCGTGTTTGATTTACCCCAGTGGTTGGCCAAGAAGGCGGTAATGTTTTTAGTTCGAAGTTGACCTTTGTATATGCTGACTCAGATATACATTTTTACGTTGAAATCTTACTGCGTCAATGGAGCCTCTATTCAAGCTACTGAATGACGACCCTCGGCGCTGATTGCTAGAGGTCATTGTCA